>JAXQQM020071253.1:0-82466 GCA_034641835.2 Pinus albicaulis | reverse complement strand
TTGACCGTAACTCAAATATGTATTAACCCCTGCTTATAACAGGATCGGGTCCGCCATTTCAATCGCAGCGTTTTACAAAAGACATGCGATTGGGAACTCAGATGCGATTAGCATATATCAACTCCTGCTTATAACACGATCGGGTGCGCCATTTCAATCGCAATCGCAACTTTCTGTTGCGATGTTCCGCTGCCCTTGCGATCTCCGATTGCGATTGGGGAGGGGTCCCACCTTATCAAACTTTGTTTTATGCGCTCCATAATATAAATTCCTTGGACCTTTGTTTATGTGATGCACTGCACATATATGTTTATATATATTTTTGCCGCTGGAGTGAAGCGATTCCCGGAATAAGTTTGTGTTATATTATATGTATAACGCCGGTTGGAGTGTGCGATTCCCGGAATATGGTTTTGTATTATATGCATTGTATTGCCGCTGGAGTTAAGTGATTCCCGGAATAAGTTTGTATTTGTTATATGTGCTCCACCGGTTGGAGAGTGCGATTCTCGGAATATGGTTCTGTATTATGTGTGTAACGCCCGGCTGGAGTCTGCGATTCCCGGAATAAGATTCGTGTTGTATAACGCCGGTTGGAGTGTGCGATTCCCGGAATATGGTGTTGTATTATATGCCGCTGGAGTGAAGTGATTCTCGAAATTTTGTAACTGCTCTCTGCCTCTGTCTCTGCCTCTACTCCGTTGGTTGGAGAGTGCGATTCCCAGAATTTTGTAATTGCTCTCTGCCTCTGTCTCTGCTTCTGTCACTCTGCCTCTGTCTCTATCTTCTGATAACGGTTCTTCACTATGCTTCTATGACTGTTACATTTTGACTTTCTTCTTGCTGCCTCTATTACTTTCGCTGTGCCTCTTTTGCTTTCCTTTGCTACAGCGCTGCCTCTTTTGCCTGAGTGCTGCTGCCTTTGCCTGAGTGCTGCCTCCTTTGCCATCAATGACAATATTTCCAAGAGTATTGAGTGTGGATGAATTTCTAAACATTTCTATAGTTGTACTATTCTGGAACTTGAAGGTGATTGTACCAATTTCAAGTCAGCAAATTGGATTGAAGCAATAAAGCATCATATTACAGGATGCATGTGTTAGGCCACTTTAGTGAAGTATTTTCACTTGTTCTTTATTAATTTCTTATGCTCTTTCACATGCTTATATGTTTGCTTAATATAAATTATATAACAGGAATGTTATTACAAAATATGTTTAATTACACTTTGTCTTGAATTGTTTATCATTTACATGTTTTATAATGATATCCATATTAAGGAATTCTTAATTACTCCCTAGTTTCAACTAACCTCTGTCTTTTCACTCATTATCCGGATCTGAAAACCCTTAATTGCTTTCTCATCCCGATTGAAACCATTTTCACCATCAGCGTGAAGATCTGAAATGAACCAGCTATCTTTCCTTATAAACATTTCCTTTAGACCTTGATTCTTCTCTGGCTGCTTGACATAGTGACTCCATTTACCCAATGGAATACAGATCTACATCTATCCATCTAAACTAGTTATTCCACAACCAAATCAAATCCCAAGTAATCCTACATAACATTAGGGGAATTTTGAGGTCTAAAATGGGCCTCATAAGAAAAATGTACAACAAAAATAAACTTTATAACAACCAATAGGATTCAAGATGATGATGTCATCCATAATGGATGATTCACCATTTTTGGAGTAAAAAAGTAAAAATATTAAAAAATAATAAAATAATAAAACTACTTTTTCAACTCGTATTTTAAACTTATCTCCCAAAATTTTTACTCAAATTTCGAGCGGGAGTACTCGTTGGATGCGGAATTTAATTCCTCATCCAAGGAGTGCCCATGTTGCATACTTTCGATGAACTCTTCTACATGAAAAATGAGAAATACATAAAAAACGTGATTGTAATCACGTTTTTTTATGTATTTCTCAATTTCCGTGTAGTAGGACCCATCGAAAGTATGCAACATGGGTACTCCTTGGATGGGGAATTAAATTCCGCATCCAACGAGTACTCCCGCTCGAAATTTGAGTAAAAAATTTGGGAGATAAGTTGAAAATATGAATTGAAAAAGTAGTTTTTTCATTTTTCCCTCTAAAATTTGATGATGTCATCAAATTTTATTAGATTTTTTCCACTATTATTTTATAATTTCCTTAGGAGGCCCATTTTAGACCTCAAAATTCCCCTAATGCTAGCCTAAAATCAACTAAAATAAACAAAGATAATTCATATAGAGAGAGCCCTCTTTGAGCATTATGAGGGCTATATCCTAAGGCTTAAAAGTATTTTTGTGGCTACCTCTAACATTATTTACACCAAAAATCATAACAACCCTAAGAATTATTGGAGTGATAACATTCTGGCGACCATACTAGGAAACTAACCAGTCCTTAGTGTTTAAAATTAATCTTAAAGGAAATTATTTTACTTATCTTTTCACCTTAAGATTTTTTTAAGGTTGTTATTGAATGTTTTCATTAAAAAATAGAATTCTAGATTCGAGAAGAACCTACTATACTATAATATTCCCAATTAGCCACTGCTACTTGGAATCTTATAACTGCTCCATTTTTTAAATAAGAAGTAGGGAAGACAATAAAACATATCCAGTGTGAAGAGGGATTAGATTAGGAGGACAAAATAAAGCCACTTTGGTGTGAAATAAGGGCAAAGCAATGAGCTAGGTTAAATTGACCAAGTCAACAGTGCTGTCACAAGAGGAGGAAAAGCTACTAGGGCAGTGCAGTTTTGAAATGGGAATCTTCTCAAGGAAGTCACATCACCAATGAGTTGGGTCCGAGGTGGAAAATCTCACCAAGGATAAGAAGGAGGAGATAGCAGCAAAGAGATCATTCATTCTTTCATCTTTTTTTGGTCTTATGATTGATTGAAAGCTTCAGCTATTTAGCCAGAGTTGCAACACTATTTAGTGCAAGGAATTCTCATGCGGGAATTCCATCATTCCTTTGGTCTAGCTGATTGGGAGATATAAGGAGGAGGTCCTGAGCTCGCTTTTCAGCATTTTTCCTCAGGATATCTATTTTTCATCACATACAGTGCAATCACCTTCAGTAATTGCGTCATTTCTGCAGTAGCAGCAGTAGTTGGGTGAGACCCTCTTGTTTTATGCTTGTTTCGGAGGAGGAGGTGTCTATTTCACTCCGAAAGGTCTATTAAGGGAGGACTTGGACCAATCTGTGTATTGTTTGTCTATTTCAGATTACATTTAGTATTTTATAATATAGAGTTGCTGGGTATAGTGTTATTTTATGCCGTGTTGTATCTTGTGTTGCTATTTTGCCGGAAACCGTTGCCGGGGTGTTCCGATGTGCTTGTAAAAGAGGTCAAACCTCTTATTTTTGATTCCATGATTAATGAAAGCTCTAGATATGTATGAAACCATATTTTTTTGTAGATTTCATAATAAAAATAACATTGTTGCAATCTCTGGCATTCCTATTTTATGAAGTAATGGGATTGGGGTGCTTTTAAGCATATTTGAGCTGGGGAGATATGTTTAGTGTAGCTATAATGATTTATTTCTGATGCCATTTTATATTTAATCTATATACAACATATAAAAGAGGATATAAGTCCTGTACAACTTTTTTATTGCATGGTTTTCCTTATACAACGTCCTCATTGAAGAAATTATAGAAATCCCTGAAAAGAAATATTACAGTGGTATCAGAGATCTGGTCTTGGCTCAGCTTGTGGGGGAGACTTATCTCCAGCATGGAGGAGGAAGACATTTCGAATCTCCTACTTCAAACCCTGCAGAACATTGCAAGGGACCTCAAGGAGATGAGACATGAAGGGGATTCTATTGAGTTTTTCCCTGAGGCAAGCACTAGCACTGCAAATGGCATGGGGCATTCAACTGCATCACAACGCTCTACCATGCCTTCATTTCTAACTAGGGGAGATAAGGAGGGAACCCTAGGAGAATATTTTGAAGAATATGAACTCCAATCTCAAGGGTTCGAGAAGCACTTGAGCTTTCAAGAGTTTTGCCAGATCAAGGATGGGAGGAGGATTAATCCTCATCAAAAGGAGGAGAACTTGATGCAGGGGCCAACCCTATAGTGCAGTATGGTAGGGTTCTTCTTGCCCAAATTTTATGGGACACCTAAGTGCACATCCAAGGCTTGGGTGGAGAAGCTGGACACATACTTTCAGCTCAACAAGGTTTCTGAGATAGAAGCCATCAAGATAGTTGCGCTGCACCTTGAAGGGGAAGCTCAAGAATGGTGGTTTCATGGACTATCCACACTTGGGCATCATCATATCACTTCATACTCAGGTTTCACTAAGAAGCTGGTGGAAAGGTTTGATCCAAGGGATCCGGAAGCCCACTTTTCCAAGTTAACCAAGCTCAAGCAGGAGGGAGATATTGAGGATTATATTGCTAAGTATTTGCAAATTTCACTGATGGTATCCAACCTCACTATGAGCAGGAAGGTATGCATGTTTATGAATGGGATGGCTGAACCATTGCATGGGTTGGTCAAATCCACTAAACCATCCACACTCCTAGAAGCTATGGAGAAATCTAGAGATCTACAACACATCTTTCCCAGGGCAAGAACCTTTTTGCAGCAAGAGACTCACTCAAGACCAAGGGAGACAATCCATGTGGAGGGATAATGTGTTGCGGGAAGGACACATCATGTCAAGACTTTCTCCAAGATGGATGCTAGTGTTGTACAATCCATGGAAGAATTTGCTCCAACAGGGGGAGCTATTGCAGCGTTAAGAGGATTCCCAAAGTATCTAACCTTGAGGGTGAGAGGTACTATCATGGGACAAAGAGTTTCTGTGCTGATAGATAGTGGAGCCACTCATAATTTTATTGATGCACAATTGGTACAAAGGAGAGGCATCCACATGGAGGAGTTTGAGGTATTTTCAGTTTTGGTCCCAGAAGCTATGATCTTGCAATGTGCCAAGTATGTTTCGACATTAACCATTACTATGGGCGTCTACACATTGACAGACCACTTCTTTGTGGTAGAAATTCTAGACACCAATGTCATATTGGGAGTTCTCTGGTTAATCACTCTTGGGAGAGTTACCACTAATTGGAGAACCTTGGAGATGGAATGGACAGGAGGGAAGCATGGCCAACAACAAAATATCAAGGGTATAAACGCATACCCCCCTCAAGTTATTTCAGCACATAGGATGGGGGCAGATCTGCATAGAGGGGATGTTGAATGGGAAATGGAGCTACATATATGAGAAGTGAAGGGCAAGGATTCACCAGTGCATCTAGATGTTCAGTCTTTCTTGGACCAATATTCTACGGTATTTGGAGATATCCCACTAGGGAGACCTCCTGACCGAGGGTTTGAACATACCATTGAGTTGGAACAAGGGATCCAAGAAGTAATCACCACTCCTTATAGGCACCCCAAGGCTTATAGGGATGAGATTGAAAAAGCTATCCAAGAGCTGTTAGCTCTAGGACACATCTGGCCTAGTACTAGTCCTTTTGCTTCCTTTATGGTTTTGGTAAATAAGAAAGATGGCACATTGAGGATGTGCATTGATTATAGGGCCTTGAACAAGAAGACTATGAAGAACAAGTACCCTATACCTAGGATCGATGAACTCATGGATGAGTTGAGGGGATCTAGATACTTCTCCAAGATTGATTTGAGATCCAGGTATCATCCAATCAAGGTGAGGGAGAAAGATATCCCCAAGACAGCGTTCAGGTGTCACTATGGGCATTTTGAGTTTCTAGTAATACCCTTTGGATTGACCAATGCTGCAGCAACTTTCCAATCCTGCATGAACTTCATCTTCCGTGGTCATTTGAGAAAGTTTGTATTGGTCTTATTTGATGATATTCTTATCTATAGCTACACTTGGGAGGAGCACTTGCAGCATATTGAGACAATCTTACATATCCTGAAGGAGTAGCAATTCCTTTGCCAAGCTATCCAAATGTGAATTTGGCCTCTCAAACTGAAAGTACAGAAACATGTGGAATAAAATTGAGGAATACTTGAAGACACCTTCTTCAGGCATTTTTACCAACCATTCATGAATAGTATCAGCAAGGTATTGGGAAAAATTGAAAATGGTAGCAGGAGGCTAACTAGGTGTGAAAGTAGATAAGAAACCGAGTACTGAAGCATCAACATGCTCATCAGTAAAATAACCCAAAATGTAGAACAACATTGTGATGATGTGTATGGTTCTCTTAGAAAATATTGTAGATCAGTAAGGAGGATTTGTTTTGGGAGTTTCGACTGATGAAGGAATGAAAGTCTGGAATATATGGAACCTCTTGGGGGAGTCAATATTTAGGTATAACTATGTAAGAGCTTCAATTTACAAAGGGTTTTCATCTAGTCTAGGTTATATCTGCAACATTTATTTAATTGACTCAGCTGTGATGATGAACATAATTTCTTTTCTGAGAGTTATAAGGGCTCATGGATCAGGGAAATAGCAATATGACAAATTTTGATTACTTCTGGGCATTGGAAAGTCTTTAGCTCAACATAATTTGGCAAATTAGAGTCCCAAATGAAAACTTCATCTGCTTGATCAATTGATTTGTCATGGCTCCAACAATGGTACTCAAGAAGATCAAACTCAATGACTGTGTCATTAATTTTAAAGTCTATATCTACTAAGGGACTATTTTCCACATCTACAACTAGAGGCTGCAATGGATTTACAGTTACAATACCTTTGGAAGCCATTGTTTATCATTTTTTATCAATTGATTACTCTTTTGAATTAGAAAAACAGAATTAAACCTTTAGGAGCACCTCTGAAAGATTATAACAGTCTACAAAATGGTTTGAGAAGCCAATTTGTCAATTATTACTATCTGTGATAAAAAGAAGTCTTAGGCCTTGGGAATTCTGTGAAAATAGGTCTAGGGTTTGCAGAAAAAAGGATTTGGGAAGCTACATGGAGCATAAAAACTCAGATAAACTAGAATAAGTATATATTATTATTGATAAAAGATGAGATTATTACAATGGGGAATCACCAAGGCTTTAAATACAGCCTCACGGTGTCCCTTGGTGAAGAGGCATGATCTTTGATCATGCCCTTTCACTTAATAAAACCTAAGATAACTACATTTAAATAATAATTAATAAATTATACATAACATTGCCTCTCTCTCAAAATATGCTTTGTCCTCAAAGCATACGTAACGATGGATGTTGGTGACGAAATGCTTTGGTTTCCCGAGAGGTGAGCTCTTGCTTTTTGAGATGATCGCACATTTTAAAAGATCTTGGAGTATCTTCTCAAGTTCAGTCTTTTGGTGAGGCGGATATCGACATGGCTTGAGGTTGACAGGGTCTAATCCAGCGTTTACTTCTATTGTATGTTCAATTTCCCTATTAGGAGGCATTTTCATGGGTAGGTCTTGGGCTACTTTTTCATTTTTCTGAATTAGCCCTTGTACTTATGGTGACCCTCCATTTATCATTTTTTTAGATAATAGTTCTAGCTGGTGTCATTTTACGATATCGGCTGGCGCTCCTTTTTGAATCATGTTCATCATCTGGGATGATGACAGTATTTGATTTTCTGGTGCTTCGAATCCATATAACTTGTGCTTCTACCCTTTCCACTTAAAACTTATAAACTTCTTTTGATGGTTGGCAGAATATGTACCTAAGGTTTGTAGCCATTGGATTCCTAAGACCACATCTACTCCTCCTAATGGTACAGTGTAGAATGGAGATTCTAAATTAAATTTTTGAATCTGCAATTTGACCTTATGGCATTTCCCTACCTTCTCAATCTACTTACCATCGGCCACCATTACCTTCATATTGGGCATGGGAAACGTAAATATGTTGAGTCTTTTTGCCATGGTTGAATCTAAAAAATTGTTGGTGTTGCCGGTGTCGAGGAGAACCATTACGTTGTTCTTCTCAATATGTCCTTTCAGTTTTAGTGTCTGAGGTTGTGATGTACCTGTCATAGCTGATAATGACACCTGCGGAATGCTTTCATCATCTAATTCTGGAGGGAAATTTGGGGTGTCTACATATGATTCATCAGTGTTAGAGTCATTAGTTGCTTCATAGTTATACATATTCTTTGTCTCTTTTCCTTTAGCACACCTATGCTTAGGGTCCCACTTTTTGCCACAGCGTTTTCACTTGCCCTCTCTTATCCTTTGTATTTCCATGTTAGGTTTTTCTTCTTCACGGAGATGGGGTGGGACATATTTTTTGTTATCTATATTTTCAGATTGAGGAAATCTTTGTCTTGAATATACTCTTTCCGGTATTGACCAAAATAACTTTTCGAATTTCTTTTCAACAGCTTTTGCTTTTTGTCTTTCTAGTTCTACTGACATAATGTCATGAATCTCGAGCTCTACTTTTATATGGGTTTTAAGTCCTGAAATGAAATACTGGACTAAACGATATTCTAACAATCCAAGTACCCATGTCGCTAAGGTCTCCCATTCTTGAGTGTACTCATCTACATCTCCTTTTTGGCATAATTTGATGAATGTTGAATAAAACACTTCTTCCTTTATACCTTGAAATATTTTAAAGAACGCATCCCTAAATTTCATCCAGCTAATAGCAACCGTTGTATTTTTCCACCACATATACCAATTATATGCTTCTCCTTCCATTTTCATGGAAGCGTGCTTAATTTTTTCGTCATCACTGTTAATGTCGTAAATCTCAAAATATTATTCGACTTTATTAAGCCATGCAATGCTATTTTTTTCATTACCATCGAACTTGGGTAGCTCGATTTTTGTTCTTCGTTGGTATGCTAACGGTGAAACGAGAAGGGGGTATTGATTGGAAAAATGCATTCCAAAGCTTCTTATTTTGAAAATTTGCATTACTATCTTCTTGATGGTGTGGGGATGATGTTTTGTGAGAGTTGGTTTTTTCATGATGATCTTTTGAATTCCCTGAATCTGTTGAATTGTTTTGTTGATTATGTTCCATATTCGGTAATATTGGTTCTTGTGTCTGATTTATCTTGTCGCAGATGTCTATTAGCTTTTTCATTGCTTGGCTATCATTTTTTGTGGCCTCGCTATGATTTAGCCAAATTTGTCTTTCTATCTGATTTGTCGTATCTTGAAGCATTTTGATGTCGTTGGAATGTCCTGCAACTGTACCCTCAAGATCAACTAATGTTTTGTTGAAGTCATCAGAATTATTATTGATATTATTTTCAAGATCCAACAATTTTTTTTGGACTTTGGCCATTGACATTGATGAAGACATTGAGCGTGTATGAGGTGGTGAATATTTATCTCCAGTTTTTTTTTTTTTAAATAATAATAATAATAATAATAGTAATTATTATTATTATTATTTTAAATTTAAATAATAATAGTTATTATTATTATTTTATTATATATAATTATGGGTTGTGAATTATATACTAGATATATTATAACTATTTAAAAAAATCGTTCACTTTTAAAAAAAATTACCTGTCCCGTTTAGACGTCACACTTGAAAAAAAACTCGTCCACTTAATAGAACCTGTCACCATGTATTAAACGCACTCGTCCACTTAATAGAACCTATCACCGTGTATTAAAAGCACTCGTCCGCTTAATAGAAACTGTCATCGTATATTAAACGCACTCATACTCTTAATAGAACATGTCACCGTGTATTAAACGCCACACCGTTTTAAAAAAATTGTCCTGTTTAAGTCAATGTATAGTCGGTACAGTATATTTATATCAGGCTTCCTTCCTGACAGCGTCAATCTTAGTTGGAATGATGCGGTTGAAGAGGACGACTGTCGGAATAATGCCACTCAGTGTAATGGGGCCCAATGAAGGCTTTTATGAAAGCAACGTGGGTGCACAATTCGATGACTAGTTGTGACAATTAGATAGGGATAGGTTGGACGTAGCCATGAGAGACCAAGGTGAAGAACATCAACTGTGAAACATGGCTATGGATCGATGCTGGAATGGTGGTGGACAGACAGATGAATTAGACCGAGATGCTTTTCCTTGGAGATTTAATTTGTTGTTTCAGAAATTAAACTTGTTGTCATAGAATTAAATTTTCTCTCACAAAATTGGCCTTACTCCCTTCGTACTAAAGAACATATCTTTGTTTTGTCGATTTCTCTGTAATTAGGATCAAACAAATGGGAAAAAAATCTGCGTGTTTTTAGGAAGAGGATCGATCACTCTGATACCAATGGAGCATAAAAACTCAGATAAAATGGAATAAGTATATATTATTATTGATAAAATATGAGATGATTACAATGGGGAATCACCAAGGCTTTAAATATAGCCTCACAGTGTCCCTTGGTGAAGAGGCATGATCTTTGATCATTCCCTTTCACTTAATAAAACCTAAGATAACTACATTTAAATAATAATAAATAAATTATACATAACACTACAAGGATTTCTTTAGGTCTGCAGAGGCTCCTAAATTGGCTTAATGATTGAATTACTTTCTTGCTATAAGTATTGACCTAAGCACTGAGAAAGACCTGGATAAAAATGAAGATTTATGGTTTGCATAAGTATTCTGTGGCAATAGAGGTGCTTTGAATCTCTTCTGGTCTTTATAAGGCTTCGAACTGGTTGTGAAGTATCTTTAGCAGCAAAGAGTGTTGAATTATGGTTGAATTGAGCTAAATAAAAATTTGGCACTAGTGCATAATCTTGAAAATAAGTCGACAATGCTTCTTCTACACGAATGATAAACAGAAAGTGGTGAAAAGGTTGCAAAGTGTGGCTCTATGGGTTTTTAACCAACAGTGTTTTAACATTGAATGCACGGGGTTAATTCAAAAGGGAGTGGTATTCGCAACGGGCCATAATACAACCCAGTGGTTTTCGCAACGGACCATAATACAACCCATTGGTTTTCGCAATGGGCCATAATACAACCCAGCGGTTTTCGCATTGACGGAAGGTGGTAGGCGGTAAGTTTTCTGAGGATGTGATCAAATGGAATGGTGCCACGTAGCGAGGAGTGGGGCTCCAAAAACCATGAATTTCACAAGGTCTTGGGGTAGTTAGAGGATTGGCTATCAGGCATGCGATAAATATTACTGGCCATTAGATCTGGTCAATTAAGATCTGATGGTTGGAAAATAGCAGGGCTTGATAACAAATTGATAGGCGTGGGGCCCAGGACTTTAAATTCAATGTGATGAGATATGTATGAAAGGCTATGGTTTAATATACATGGTTAGGGTTTGTAATAGGCAGGGTTTAATTTATAACCAATGGGGTTAGGGAAAGTAGGACCTATGTATAGGCGGGGTAATATAATAACATTTATATGTTAATTAACATAAGCGTTGGGACTTTATAATAAGGAATTAATATATAGAGGGTTTACGTGCATTTAAGGGAATTAATACATAAAATTAATATGTTAATAATATACACTGAAATGTTAATAAGTGCGGGATTTTAAAATACACTAAGGATAGTGTTAAAACTTAATATTGGGGTGGGTTTTTCATAGTGGGGCCCAATATTAATGTGTTAAACTTAGGATAAATATATTTTAGGGGGTATTATGAATGAAATGGAAATTAATAAAGGGATTTTAATTTTCCAAAGGAAAATATGGATTTTAACTTGGGAAAAGTTGTTTTGGAAGGGAAAAAGAGTGAAGTAAGGGGAACGAATAAAAATGAAGGGGAGGGGGTATTTTTACAAGGGAAATGATTTTGAAGGGAAATTAGTAAATATGAAATGATCAATTTATGCTATCCATGCCTTTTCACAACTGCTTCTGCCTACCCATCAGCTATCCTAACATTTTTTTATTTTTATTTTCATTTCTTTGGGTGCATTTGAGCTTGCAGACTCTTATTCATTTTTCTTTTAACAACAACCTATCTAATTCTAACCTTATTACTTCCAAGGGCTCATATTAAATTGTTGAGCTCCTTATTATTCTCTACCTAACTACTGATCTTCCAAGATTAAATAGTTTTTCCAGATCTTTATTCTATATCCATCAACATGAAATTTAAAGCATGAAAGGTCAAGATTAAAGAGTTTGACTTTCATGGATTATGGAATTTTTGGAAAGATGCACATAATCTTATTTTGAAAAGTAAAGTAAAAAGTAGTGGCATTTGAATTTGCATCACTTTCATGATCTATTCTATCTCTTTTTTGTTGGGGTTCATTTTTTATATTCTTTTTGTTCTTTTTCTTTCAGTCCTTTGATTTTTCTTTTAGGAATTTTACCCTCTTTACATTTCTTATTTTTAATATGGGAAAACAATTTCGCAGAAAGAAAAGCATGTACATATGACAAGACTAATCAAAGTCAATTGAAAATTATGAATCCTATTATTATAGGACCCTAACAGTGGTTCCACATGGGGATGGCATTTCCTGGTGAAATGTCAAGAACTTTAAGATCAGTAGCCTTGAACTTTGACTGTGCTTCCCTTGGAACTGTTTCTTGAGCTCTACATTATTCATACTTATGATATTTTTTCTTTCAAAGCTCTGAGAAATTTTCCATAAACCTTACAGCGGGTCATGAATTATATCTTCCAGGACTTGTCTCACCTCATCTTAGTTTACTTGGATGACCTCATCATACGATCCAAGAAATGAATTGATCATGTGGAGGACTTACGGTTGGTATTCCAATGATGTCGATACTACAACCTACGGTTGAAGCCCCTCAAGTGTGTCTTTTGCGTTAATGAAGGAAGACTATTAGGATTCATTGTATCCTAACAAGTGATCAGAGTTGACCCCCTCAAGGTCCAGGAAATCAAAGAAGTGCCACCACCTAAAACTCTCAAACAAATTCAAAGCTTACAAGGGAAAGCCAACTTCTTACGACGGTTTGTCCCTGACTATGAAACTTGTGCGCAAGATTTCCTAGGACTACTCCATCCGGAATTTCCATTCAAATGGGATGATCAATCTCAAAAGTCATTTGAGGCACCAAAAGACACATTGTCTTAAACCCATTTGATCAATCCACCCAATTACGACAAAGGCTACACCTTATATCTATCGACATCAGACATAGCCATAGCTGGGGTGTTAGTCCAAGAAGGGCAAGATAATAAAGAGCACATAATCTATTACATCAATAAGAACCTATCTAGACCTGTTTTAAAATATGAACCAGAAGAAAAAAAATTCCCTATCACTAGTAGACGTAATACAAAAAATTTGGCATTACATCATCCTAAGGACTACAACAGTCATAGCAGCTATCAACCCCATGAGATATCTGCTAACCCACCGTCTGATGAACCATAAGTACGCTTGATGGGTAGTAATACTACAGGAATTCGACCTACAGTTTAGCTCCCCCAAGAGAAAAAAACATTAATCTTAACTAAGTTCATCATTGACCTTATAAGTCTGACTCAAGGATCCCTAATTGACGAGTCACTACGAGACAAAAATATATTCTTAGTGATGACCAAGGACCCTTGGTACAGGGAAATTCTCCTATTCTTTTGATCCCAAAATTTCAAACCACAGCTCATCCTTGACGACCGAAGGTACATACGCCATCAGGCCCCCTGGTACCTTCTCATGGGAGATGCCCTTTATCAAAGAGGCGTTGACACTGTTTTATGTTGATGTCTCACGCACGACCAAGATGAGTAAGCCTTAAATGACTCCCATAGTGGGGCTTGTAGTGGTTACCTCTCAGGGATGGTTACTGCCCAAAAAGTTCCGCAGCCTGGTTATTTTTGGCCCACCCTATTCCACGATTGCATTCAAGAATTTAAATGGTGCGAGCAATGCTAATGCTTCACCCACAAGGCAAGAGAGCCTATCGATCCTCTGCACCCAGTCATTGTGGTAGGTCCCTTTTGCAAATGGGGAATTGAATTTATGACTTGGAACCATGCATCATCTAGAAACCACAAATACATTATTGTAGTCATCGACTATGCACTCGATGCTAGTATAAGTGTAGCATCCAAAACCGCAAGTGCGGCCCAACGTAAAGTTGGGCGGTGTGCCCTCTCTCGAGTCATCACCATCTCGAGCTAGACATCGTCCAAATCATAAAATAAATGTCGAGTCATCATACCATAGGTCAACCTCTCCAACCCCCTGCATGAGTCAGCTAGACCTGCAACAAAAGTGTTAACAACCTCAGCCCAAGCCTCTACTTCCATCACTCTAAGGCCGAAAATAGAAAACTGATCCTCCACTGCGGGTACCCGTGTCTCGACCACCACTACCCATGCCTCGACTTCCTTAGCATGGGTAATGAGAAATTCATCCCCACCGATATCTGCAGTGCTAATTCCCTCCCCTAAAGAACCTCCTGCATGACCTTGTCCCCCAACCGAGGCCTGACCAGACCCAACTGGGACCCTCCTCAAAGGTAGATGGCCCACCAATTCTGGCGGTAGGACGCCCTACCGAACCCACATCTGCAAGAGAAACCAAAAATAATATCAGTGTCACCATCAAAGACATATAGACCTATATATAGTAAAAACCCTCAAAATGCAGAAAAGCATCAAAAGTCACACCTGTCGAGCCCCATGCATAACCTACAAGAAGAGTCATATCCAAGTCCACCCAAAAGTATATTGCATAGTATGGGTAGTCCATAAAAATATATGGGTTCGACTCAAATCACGCCTCAATCGTCGTATCCCAATAGCAACCTTCCTTTCCTCCTCCACCACGAGGCATCACAGGTGCCCACTGATGCATCCCAGGATCCCTCGGAGGACCCAAGGGTACTTCCACAAAAGGCCTAAGCATCACTACCCTCTCATACATGATGCTGCAGATGATACTCACATAATGAATACCTTTATCTCCCCCCTCTATGCCTTGCCCAGTTGTGTAACCATGCCATGGTAGACATAGCGAGTTGTAATATTCCCAATCTTCCACAATATAATTGGAATATTAGAGTTCCTAATTTTCATAATTTATTAAGAAAATAAGAGGGTGGAGGGACCCACAAACCCCATTGATGAATAAAATTCACTTTTCATGTGTGTATGTGGAAATTTTAGATTTAGATCTACATTATGGAGTAGTGGAGTAGCTTCTTAAATGATGGAAGAGTGCAGATCATGGATCTTAAATGTAAAATCATGAGGATCTTGGAGGAGGTCAACTAATATCATATCTCATTCAAAGTAAGATCATAAAGCACTTATGATGAGATAGTGGAGGAAGTGGTGCATCTAATGCACACATGATGGAGAGAGTGGGAATTAAATGTAGACATGATGGAGATCATGGAGAGACAACACAATCTTCATGGAGGCTAGTGGCCACATAGCCATTGTAGTTATGATGTGGGCCTACACTATATAAGGCTCATAATCTATATAATGAAGATGAAGGCACAATAGAAGGAAGGTTTTAGACTATTATTTCTAATCTGTTTAGAGCTAGATTTGTCGATTGACATTTCTATGCAAGCTTATGTTGTTTAGCTAAGTCCACAGTGTTGTTGAGATTCAACAAGAAGATACAACACCCATTCCTAGTGCATTAAGCACCTAATTTCATTTAGCATCTGGTTGCATTAACCACCCAAACAAGGGTGGGTCCCACAGTGCTATTTTTGGGTGCATGTACATTTTTATTATCCCTTGATTTAGATGGACATTAAACTGTAGTATATTCTCAATATGGACTTGAAAGAGTTACCTGAAGAGGAAAATTTAGTTAGCTAGTGAATTTCGAGTTAGAGGTTGGTTGGTGGGACATGCAGAGTAATTCTAATTGTAATAGAGTTTGAAGTGTAGTGGTGCATTAGTTAATGCAAGTTGTAAATATTTTAACTCAGTTAAGTGAGTTAAACTCAGTTGTGCTAGTTGCCACTAAAGATACAAGTAGTGAGAGATCAAGTGAATTAAATATTCATTAATTCACATGCAGTGATATCACATGAAATTGAGAATTTACTATTATTAGCTGCATGCATGTTAGATCCAGTGGAGACCTAGTTGAGTTCTAGTAGAAAGGGAAGTTGACTATTAGTTGTGACATTATCTGCTTGCAAACATGCAGGAAAACATCCATTGGATGTGCCAATGATACTTGCGCAGTCAAGGAAGAAAGGTTTGCATCAATTCAGGGATTGCATTCAATAGGGATTGCGCAAACAAGGTAGGTTGTCTGGAGGCAGTAAATTGGCTAAGTAATTTGCCAGTTTTTGTATGACAATGTGAGACAATTAGCTGATGTACTAAGGGCTCTTGTGAGAATATTTTTCTATGTAATTATTTCATGATCCATGATATAATATAAAATAGAATATAGTGGGGTTTTTAGCTGTAAGCTTTCCTTGAGAAATTATTTGTGTTGTGTGTGATTGATCTTTCTTCATGTTCATGTGATTGGCGATTGTGTTTTTAATTCTACAAAATATTAGTAGAAGTGATTCAGTATTTAAATTTAGTAAATTGTTAGATCATGTGAATCCAAGATATACATACATATGTTATAATTTCTACATGGTATCAGAGCATAGGAAATTGCAGAAGTGAAGCAGGAGTTGATTATGTGACTGGATAGAATTCGAATTTGCAGAAATACTTTCTTGGTGCTACAGCTGATTCAAGATTGAAATGGCTTTCAATGGCTTGATGTTAGAGTATGCACTTGAGGGCATCTCAAACTAAATTTCTTGGCAGGAAAATATGGAGGCATTATTCGAAGAAAATGGGTTAAAGGAATTCATTGAAAAAGATGTTCCTAAGCCCGATGTTGCAGATGCTACAAATCTTGATGCATGGAAAAAGAAAGTGGCAAAGACGAGAATGATCCTGTTGGAGGGAGTACGATACCACATTTTCTCAAGTCTCCTTGGGAAAGCCACAAAATATGCAATGTGGAGTGGTTTGACAAATCTATTCCAAAGAAGCAGCAACCATAGGAAATTGGCGCTCAAAGATAAACTCATGAAGATTAAGATGGAAAAGGGTGACACCATTCCAAAGTATCTCACGAAGTTTGTCCAATGTCGGGATGAACTGGGGAGTGTGGGAATAACAGTCGCTGATGATGATTTGGTGAGCTTGGATCTCCTAGGAATTCCTAAGAGTTGGCACAGTTATGAAGACGTTGTCAATAGATGGGAAAATTTTCCAGATTGGGAATGACTATGGTTAGATTTGGTGCAGGAGGAATTCAGGTGGAACACCATAGATGGCTCTTCATATAAGCATTTTGATGAAGAGGATTGTGCTTTGGCTACCAAGGTGAAGAAGGGGAAGGATAATAAATTCCATTCTAAATTCGAGTCCAAAGGCAAGAAGTAGGACATGTCCAAGGTGAATTTTTTTCACTGTCACGAACATGGGAATTTTGCAAATAATTATCCA
Source organism: Pinus albicaulis (assembly GCA_034641835.2). Lineage (NCBI taxonomy): Eukaryota > Viridiplantae > Streptophyta > Pinopsida > Pinales > Pinaceae > Pinus > Pinus albicaulis. The sequence goes on along the minus strand of JAXQQM020071253.1, from coordinate 65,133 downwards.
CAAAAGAAGAAGAACAAGAAGGATGTTGGATCTACAGCTGGTGAGGCCCTTGCCTTACAATTTGAGCTTGACTTCTCATTGATCGCATGCATGGTGTCATGTGCATTGGGATTGGTGTGGTATTTGGATAGTGGCGCTTCGGGGATCCTTGAGAGAATTCACACAGACCTGTGTGGACCGTTCTCGGTTGCTTCAACAACAAAACATAAGCACTATGTTATTTTTTTTATGAATTTTCTCGTAAATGTTGGATCTTCTTCATGTAGAAGAAGGATCAAACATTCTCAAAGTTCTGTGAGTTTAAGGCATTGGTGGAGAAAGAGTTGGGGAAGAAAGTGAAAGATCTTAGGAGTGATAATGGTGGAGAATACATCTCTAACTAATTCAAGAAATTCTATAGCAAAGAAGGAATTCGAAGAGAACTCATAGCGCCTCATAACCCACAGCAAAATTGGGTCACAGAGAGGAATAACATAATGATCGTGGGTGCAGCACGAGTGATGTTGCATGATCAAGGCATACCAATGCATTTATGGGTAGAAGCATGCAACACTACGGTTTATGTGAAAAATCGTTGTCCTCATAGAGTACTTGGCATGATTACACTTGAAGAAGCTTTCACTAGTAAGAAACCTGATGTTTCACACTTTAATACTTTTGGCTTATCTATTTTGTGCATGTGACCAAGGATGTCAAAAAGAAGCTGGAACCGACTGTTGAGGTTGGGATTTTTGTGGGGTACATAGAAACACCCCATAATTATCATGTGTATTTTCCAAACAGCAAAATGATTATTGTGCGACGAGATATAAAATCTGATGAGGGGAAAGCCATGCAGTTGTCCCTTGAGAGGGAGTTGGACTTGCATGCAGAGGAGGAACTGTTGGTTCCCAAAGATGAGTCTCAAGATGTGGATCAACCACATGAGGATGTTCATGGAGTGGAGGAAATCACTCATGCAGAGCCATCCATTAGAAATGGTAGAAGGCGCACCATGGAAGCTGACAGGTTGAGACTTGATGCTGCAAAACATGTAGGAGCCCATACTTCACAACGCAGACAAAGACAATCTCCCGACCAATTTACTGGATACATGGCCCTTATGAGAAAATTTATTTTGACTAAATCATATTCCTTTCAGGAAGAAGTGCAGCAGACTACTTGGGTTGATGAAATGGTGGAGGATTATGACTCCATTGTCAAGAAAAGTGCATGGGATATAGTCCCAAGACCGGTCGACAAATCAGTTGTAGGTTTGAGATGGATCTACAAGGTAAAGAAATTTTTTGATGGGAGTGTGGAGAAATAAAATGTTATATTTGTGGCATGGGGTTTCTCACAGATCGAGGGGATAGATTATGATGAGACCTTTTCACTTGTCACAAGGTACTCTTCCATAAGATCCATCCTTTCACTCTCAATGTAGATGGGCTAGTGCATTCATCAGATGGATGTCAAAATTGTGTTTCTCAATGGGATCACTAAGGAAGAGGTGTACATAGATCATCCTAAAGGTTTCGAGATCTTCAAAAATGAGTCACATGTGTGCCAACTCAAAAGAGCATTGTATGGCATGAAGCAAGCACCCCGTGCTTGGTACACTCGGATAGATAGCTATTTCATTGGAGTCGGCTTGGAAGCAGATGCAAGCATGTACCAGATTATGGTTGAGGGTAAGCTATTGGTCATTGTTATTTATGTTGATGATCTAATTTTGATTGGTGATGAGCAGCTGATACACTCATGCAAGGAGGATCTTGCAAGGGAGTTCGAAATGAAGGATATGGCCCTCCTTCATTATTTCCTAGGATTGGAAATATGGAAATGGGATGGTGAATTTTTTTTGTCTCAAGGCAAGTATGTAAAGGAGATACTAGGTAAGTCTAACATAGAAATTTGCAAACCCATGGATACTCCTCTTCCAGGAAATTGGAGGAAAGAGGATGCTATTTCTGGAGAGGTAGTGGATGCTATTGTCTATCGACAGTTAGTGGGTTCACTAAATGTATCTAGTAAACACAAGACCGAACATTTGTTACGCAGTTAACCAGCTGAGTCGAGCTATGGTTAAGCCTACCAAGCTCTTTTGGAAGGAAGGGAATCATGTCCTGAGGTACTTGAGGGGCACATCAGAGTATGGTCTATGGTACAGACAGATAGATGGAGTGAAGTTGCATGGCTTCACAGACGTAAATTGGGTTGGTAGTCCATCGGATAGAAAGAGCACATTAGGAGGGATATTTAGTATCAGGTCTACAACTATTTCTTGGTACAATAGGAAATAGAGATCTGTGGCACTAAGTTTAGCGGAAGCAAAATACATGGCAGCAAGTCAAGATGCATGTGAGGCGATTTGGATGAGAAAGATCTTGGTTGGGTTGTTTGGTTATCAGATGGATCCAAACATAATCAAAGTTGCATTAAACTCTCAATTAATCCTATGTTTCATGATAGTTCCAAGAATATAGATATTTGGTACCATCATCTCAAAGATTGTGTGTAGAGGAGGATCATGTTGCTTCAGTACATTCCCACAGAAGATCAGGATGCAGATATTCTGACAAAAGCCCTCACGATGAGCAAATTCGAATACCATAGAGACAGGACCAGGGTGAAGGATAATCCCTTTCTTGTTTAGAGGGAGTGTTGAGATTCAACAAGAAGATTCAGCACCCACGCCTAGTGCATTAATCACCTGGTTGCATTTAGCACTTGGTTGCATTAAGCACCCAAACTAGGGTGCGGCCCACAGTGCTATTTTTGGGTGCATTTCTATTTTTATTATCCTTTAATTTAGATGGATATTAAACTGTAATCTATTCTCAATATGGACTTGATAGAGCTAACTGAAGTGGAAAATTCAGTTAGTTAGTGAATTTCGAGTTAAAGGTTGGTTGGTGGGTCATGCACAGTAATTCTAGTTGTAATAATGTTCGACGTCCAGTGGTGCATTAGTTAATGCAAGTTGTAAATACTTTAACTCAGTTAGGTGAGTTAAACTCAGTTCTGCTAGTTTTAACTAAAGATACAAGTAGTGAGAGATCAAGTAAAATAAATTTTAATTAATTCACATGCAGTGATCTGACATGCAACTGAGGATTTACTATTATTAGTTGCATGCATGTCATATCCAGTGGAGACCCCAGTGAGTTCTAGGTGAAAGGGAAGTTGACTATCATTTGTGACATTATCTGCTTGCACACATGCAGGAAAACATCCATTGGATGTGCCAATGATACTTGCGCAGTCCAGGAAAGCAGGATTGCATCAATTCAGGGATTGCATTCACTAGGGATTGCGCAAGCAAGGGAGGCTATCTGGAGGTAGTAAATTGCCTAAGTAATTTGCCAGTTTTTGTATGATAGTGTGAGAAAAATAGTTTTTTATTGAGGGCTCTTGTGAGAGGAGTTTTGTATGTAATTGTTTCATGATCCATGATATAATATACAATAGAAGATAGTGGGGTTTTTAGCTGTAAGATTTCCACGGGAAATTATCTGTGTTGTGTGGGATTGATTTTTCTTCATGTTCATGTGATTGGCCATTTTTTTTTTTAATTCCACAAAATATTTGTAGAATTGATTCAGTATTTAACTTTATTACATTGTTATATTGGGTGAAATCACGATATACATACATATTGTATAATTTCTACACTATTTAACACATGGTTTTTCTGAGTGGAAATCCCACCCTTACCCATGCGGGACTTCAAGTTCCCACTCTAGGAAGGTTTCTATTGAGCTCCATTCATCATCAGGAATTTGTGCCATCTTCAACCACACTCATATGTGCTTCCATCTTCAAGAATAACACAATTCTTGTTCAAGGGTTTGAGAGGTGTTGGTTGTTTCTAGAATTTCAGCTAGGAAACTGGTGGAGGATTCATCCTTTCACCTTGTGTTTCATGTTCAGCCTTTCAGGAGCAGTAGATCTATATCTAATATTCAAGCCATTGTATTTTTCCTCCATGCAATAGAGGTCCCCTCAAGGATTGCGCAGTCCAGTCCTATAGATCCGAAGGAGGAAGGAATTTTTTAGCATTTCAACTGGAAATCTTGTGAGGGACCATCTCCTCACTTTGGGTACATTATTTCCATTAGTATTGAGCTTCATTGTAGAATCTAGCATAAGGCTATTGCGCCTCCCTCTCTGATAGCATATTTTTTTGAAGTTGTTGAATGATCAGCAGCCACATTCAGTGGAGGAGATTGGAGGAGCTATATCTTGAGCTTTTAGCCCAAGTATCTAGTGAAGGGATCAACCCTTCTTGCATTGATCCGATTGTACATTACTTTGCAGCCATCTTTCATCATATTATGCTTCAATTATGCATACCCAGCAGTTGTATAGTAAAAACCTAAGAGGGTGATTTTCCTAGATTGATAGATCTAGAAATCCCTTTCTGGGTTATCTTGGGTATCCATCATGAAGCCCAGATCTACATTTTTAGCATCATCGGATCTCTAGGATTTCCTAGATCTAGCTTTACATTTTGCTGGCAGTTGCAGTCCTAGCAGTTGCAGTAGGGGTAATGTAGTTTTCCTTCTAGCAGTCCAACAATTATGTAGTCCCTCTTGTGGGATCATTTCAGGGTCATTCTAGGCCATCTCTTTGGCTTGAGTGTCTCATATTTTGAGCACTATTGTACTGTTTACCCAACTCCTATATAATAAAATGGCTCAGATATTTTTTACACTCTGATGTTGTATTTGGATTAATTGTTTACTTTGTTGTTGTTCATCTATTGTGTTTTTGTATTATTGGATTCTCCCTTTTGGGATATTACACAAGCCCAATTGAAGAAGTGACCAACCCAAAGCCAGTATAAAATCATAATATGTGGGCCTAACACTCAATGAGTTATTTTTGACCCTAGTAGGTGAAATATCATCACCAGGGCATCCCTCTCATCCAACTCCGTCACAGAGCTCACATGGACGCATCCCTGAGTGATCACATCAGGACCACAGTGATCCTGAGCTCAATAGCAGACGTTCACCCCCCCCAACCAGGAGTGGATACGGAAGAGCCTCCCCCTTAGGCAGTAGACCAATCAAAAAGTAAACGTCAGTGTCCAGCTAGATCACAACGTCGCTACGAAGCAACACCATAACACGTTGCCTCATGTTCTAGCGATGGACCAGGAATCACAGTAAGCCATCCTACGATCTCAGTAGGTTGTTCTCTAAAAACTTGAGTAACACATACTGAGCCAAAACCCCCCAAGCACCGAGGTCTTGGGCCACAGTTTCATGGATATCAGGCCAGTCTCTCTCCCGCCACAACATCGTGTCACCAGAGAAAAAACCAAAAATTATTTTTTTAAACCAAAAGATTAAAAAAAATCCAAAAATGGACTTCGCCTCGCTTGTGCAAAGCTTAGGTAGGATGAATGCACATCTATTTCAGATATACATGGACGGTCCATTACACACAATGTTTCTCGGGTGTAAAGGCCTCACGCAAAAGTTACCTTCTGTACGAGGACTGTGCAGGTCAGCCTCGATCACCTGCACGGTCGGGCCCAAAAAGGGGTATTAAGTCTGTAAAAATCCATATTTGTATGGACCTTGCATGTAAGAAAATGACAAAAATTAAAAGAAGGATGTTTAGGGTCCTACCTAACACTGACGACACAAATCCTAAGTACTCAGGTTGACCACAATGACAATAAAAGCTCAGGAATAGGGGCTCAGCTCTGACCTCAGACCCTCAAAAGACACAAATGAGTTGAAATGAGCCATATTAGCCCATATATTTCCCTTTTCTCATTATTATACAAACCATAACTGGAGTTCAGAGTACCCAATCACAAAACTGTGAGAAACACACTAATCAACGCTTCATCGTGTTCAAACTAGGCCCCATAAATCCATGCTTCAGAAAAAGTCATTTTCAGTCACAACAGGTATGCCCTCTCTTACTGCTTTACATTCAAATTATTTCAAATTTGTTTGTATGAAAAATATGCTCTTACTTGGGGTATTGGTTGTAGGTATTATAAACATGTCGAATCACCATATGGCCCAACCAATGAAGGTACAAGAGCAAGTATCATTCTACCCTTGGCATGATAGGCTCCCCAAAGAAGATTTACATATCCTGAGATAATTTCTCCAAATAAATCAAACATAGGTTTCATTAACCGACCACGTTTATCATCATCCCACCTTGAATATGATAAACACCCTTGTAGGTAGGTAGATCCTCACCCTCCATGGCATGCATCACTCATGTAGACCATACACCAAAGGTTTGGAGCCATGGCCATGAAACCCCAAGCCCAGGAAGCACTTCATGCTCAGTAATCCATCATACATTAAGTCACGTTTTACCCATTTCATGATAAAAATCCTTTCCCAGGCTACCATTCTCACAAGCAGATCGAAAAACGCACCACTGCGTCTCACACTTGGCCTATCACACCCCCATCAGCATAGCCCATCTGTGACATTTTTCATTCACTTCATCGCACCCGCACCGAGACCAACCAATGGGGCCCCCACCCTCAACAAAACACACTCCTCACACCATAGTGACGGATTATTTCATGTTTATTGGGGCACCCGTCTTCGTTCTTATACATCCAAACCCATTCTATATTCCTTTGGAAAGTGTATAGATATTTTTTAGGAGAGCACTCCCACCCATCCATTTACATTTATCACCTGGCAACAATCCCCATTCACCCTTGGTCGAAGCTACGCATTCTTTTACCACACCCAACCATGAAAATCATGGCAACCATCCACCCACCCTAGATTTCCTACCGACTCCAAGGATTTCCTCATAAAAAATTGTTATGACTGCCTCCACTCGCATTATAGCTCCAACCTCAGGCCACCTAACTACCATCATCATCTATAACCATTTCTCGTCATCATTCCTAGTTAACCCATCACACCATGCCCTTCTACATCAGAAACCATGGTTCCTTGCATCAGTACTCATTCTGGTCAGTTGATCTTTCCTTCCTGTCGACTACAACAAACACTTTCGAAGAAGGAGGTAGAACCTTGGATGTCTCCTCACCTCAATAGGGGGATCCCTAGATGGCGCTATTGGAATCATCATTGCCCATTGATGTCATCGATCCTCTTAACATTCGACTTCAAGATATGCTTTCATGTCAATATGGTATCATTCTTCGTAACTGTTGCACTCTATCAGAATTCGTTGAAGACCCGTGACTTGATAAGAATCTGTTTCAGCAATGCTGACATGGAAAGGTCCCCAAAGTCAAATACCCAAGCATACAATGAGCACTCGTTCTAAACAAACACGCCATAGAAAGATTATGTATGTGGGCACCAAATTAAAACTTATTTTAAAGAAAAATGCCCCCAAGGGTGTCAGCAACCATTTTCATCAACCAACAACAGGTCACTACCAAAAATGGCATAAACAAAACCATTATCTACCAACTAAGCTTAATTATTCAAAAAATCACGAGCATGGGACATGCCCGCCTCGTAGAAATGTTTTATTCATTCTATCTCCTGCAGGTTTCCAACAAAGCATGGTGTATTTTTTACTCAAGGCAAGGGGTCTCTCGACTCGGTTCCAAAGCAAGTTAGTGTATCTCTCTCTCAAAAGGATCAAACAGAAAAGAAACCATAATGTATTTCGATTATACAGTTCTTCATAAACCTCATACATTAGGGGACAATTGTTAACACTGGAAAATCGTACGGGAAAAATACAATAAAAATGTGAAGCAGAAGCTACAGATAAAGGTTTCCAAGGAACAAATACATTAGGAGGAGCCAAAAAATAAAATTTTCCTAAGGTCAACGGGAAAAATTTATGGACCTCTCACAGGTAACACTAGCTCTTGGCATGCAATGGGACTTTTTCTTTGATAGCCACGCGGTCCTGGGGATGGCAGAATGTCACTATCTGCGACCACTTGGCACACTTGGTGGAAAATATTCCCACTCAACCTAACCAGGTACAATCAAATTTGAGCCACCTTGAGGCTTTAGTACAACATACAAAGCAATCATACCCCCACTCTTGTGTCACCATCCTTCTTGGGCCAAGAGAAAGAGGGAAATTTTGAAAATGGTCTATAAAATCCAGCCTTGGGAAGAGAAATAGGAGACACATTGTTATTTTGGCCAAATTTATACATAACAAACCAGCTTGTGTTGTCCAACAACAGTAGGATTGGAAGGACTTAGTTGTTGGCCACCCAACATCTCAGTCCAAGAGAGAGGAGTTCACCACATGTTCGTCAATCTACCATACTTTGAGAGGGAATAGAGGCTTGTTGAAAACTTGAGGGGAAGAGACCCCCTTGTCTTGGATATTGGAGCTCTGTAGCTCGAAGGATCCACTACATGAGATTTAGCATTCTCTCTTATACTACTACCAACCTTTACCTGATAAAGGGAGAAGTTCTCCATTGTTGAGTTATTAGTGTGTTTGATCTATTGAGAGGGTATCTTGTGCATGTTGTTTTGTTTTTGTTTCATTGTTTATGTAGCATGCTATGCTTCCTTTCTAACTTAGCTTATTACACGTCGATCTTGTTCCTCTAATGTTTGACAAACCTTTTGACGTGTGACTCTTATGTAGGTAAGCAACCTCCCTACTAAGCAGAGTGTACATTTTTTGCCCATGTGCCAAATACACTACCACACTTGGTACCTCCCTTTTATCCAAAAAATAGAGAATACTTATGGGGTGAATGTGATCAAATAACTTAGTTATATTAGCTGCATAATTTAAGCACCACAATCTTGGTGGAGAGGGAATCAAATTGCTTATAATCTATTGGTACATAATAACATATTTTTATAAAAAAAAGGAACTAAATAATTAAATAATAAAATATATTATGATTAATAAAATGTAGTAACGAAAAAGGTGAAAAAACATGGTTATTATAAAGAATACAACACTTAATAGAAGGTAAAGCACCAATGATTATCAGTTAATAAATATTTATTGTTAAAAATAAGTATGATCACAAATGGAAAGAAAACATTAAATATTAAAAATCCATATATTTAATTTTTTCTTCAAAATAAAATATTAATTATGGAAAAATCCATATATTTGATTTTTTTTTGGATAATTAACTTATGAAGACAGTTGGTAATTAGATGTTTTTTTTTATTATTAAAATTTTTTAATTCCAAGAACTGATTTTAAACCACATAAAATTAGTCATCCACCAATTAAAAATAAAATATTCGAATTTAAAAAATTCAAAAAATAAATTTCAATTTAAAAATAAAATAAAATTTAATTTTAAAAATTCAAAAAATAGATTTTAATTTCTAAAAAAATAAATTTAATATTTAATTTTATTAAAAATTTGATAAAATTTGGAAATAATTTCTAAAAATTTGCAAATTAATTAAGAATCATAACAATAAAATACACTTTAAGCTAAACAGATATAATAATAAAACAAGAGGTATAATGCAGAGATCGTTGATGTTGAAACTGTGCATATTTGAAACCATTACATCCTCGCCATAATTGCGTGACGACCATTGCTCTTAGTCCAACCTGATAGGTGATGTTGAAGAAACCCCTTGTCGTGTAAGCTAGCCACAATGTCAGCCAAACACGTGTTTATAGGTGTAAATGATTGTCCCAGATCCTTCAACTTCTGATTGGAGAACTTGTATGGCTGTTTCCTTGGATTTTTCTCATCTGAACAACTGTGTGTGCATTAAGCTTCCTTCATTTAATATATGTATTTATGAACATCTTTTAGTCATATGAACATAAATATATAAAGGTTAGTGGGTGCATACTTGATAGGGAGGGGACAACGAGGGCATAGTTTGGCCAACATGTGGACCAGCTCTCCTGTGTGCAAGTTGCATTCTGCACATAGATATCTATGGCAACACGCTGAGGGTGTCTCATACACTAAAATGTGAGTGGCTGCCACATCCCTCACATCCACATATGCCTGAGTTAAGTTTGCATAAGTTTTGGCTGACCCTGATCATCATCATGTTTCATAATTATTATATCATAAATCCATGAAGTCCATTATGAACCAACTAATTATAATATATATAAAACCATTACGAACTTGTTAAGTATTTCATGATATGAGCAGTGCTAGGGTTCATGGTGGACTGCAACAAGGGTCCCAAAACCAGGCCTGGATTAATTACCACCAACTCTAAATTCCTTTTCTTTCATCTGCTTCATCACACCCGCACCGAGACCAACCAATGGGGCCCCCATCCTCAGCAAAAAACACTCCTCACACCATACTGATGAATTATTTCATGTTTATAGGGGCACCCATCTTCGTTTTTGTACATCCAAACCCATTATATATTCCTTTGGAAAGTGTACAAATATTTTTTAGGAGAACACTCCCACCCATCCATTTACATTTCTCACTTGGTAGCAGTCCCTATTCACCCTTGCTGGAAGCTACGCATTCTTTTACCACACCCAACCATGAAAATCATAGCAAACATACACCCACCCTAGATGTCCTACCGACTCCAGGGATTTCCTCATCAAAAAATTTTATGACTGTTACCACTCGCATTTATAGCTCCGGCCTGGGGCCACCTAACTACCATAATCAATTATAACCATTTCTCATCATCATACCTAGTTAACCCATCACACCACACCCTTCTACATCAGAAACCCTGGTTCCTTGCATGAGTACTCATTATGGTCAGTTGATTCTTCCTTCTTGTCGACTACAACAAAAATTTTCAAAGAAGGAGGTAGTACCTTGGATGACTCCTCACCTTAATAGGGGGATCCCCGAATGGCACTATTGGAATCATCATTGCCCATTGATGTCATCGATCCTCTTAACATTCGACTTCAAGATAAGCTTTCATGTCAATATGGTATTGTTGTTCATAATCGTTGCACTCTGTCAGAATTTGTCGAAGACCTGTGACTTTATAAGCATCTGTTTCAACAATGCTTACATGGGAAGGTCCCTAACAATAAAATACCTAGGCATACAATGAGCACTCGTTCTAAACAAAAATTTCATACCAAGATTATGCATGTCAGCACCACATTTAAACTTCTTTTAAATAAAAATTCCCCCGAGGGCATCAACAACCATCGTCATCAACCAACATCATGTAACTACCAAAAGTGGCATAAACAAAACCACTATTTTTCAGATATGCTTAATTAGTCAAAACATCATGGCCATGGGACATGCCCGCCTCATAGAAATGTTTTATTCATTCTTTCTCCTGCAGGTTTCCAACAGAGCATGGTGTCTTTTTTACTCAAGGCAAGGGGTCTCTCAACTCAGTTCCAAAGCAAGTTAGTCTATCTCTCTCTCAAAAGGATCACACAGAAAATAAACCATAATGTATTTCGACTATACAGTTCTTCAAGACTTCATACATTAGGGGGAAATTGTTAACACTGGAAAATCGTACAGGAAAAAGACATTAAAAATGTGAAGCAAAAGGTACAGATAAATGTTTGCAGGGAAGAAATGCATTAGGAGGAGCCAAAAATTAAATTTTTCCTAAGGTCAAAGGGCATGCAGAGTGACTTTTTTTTAGATAGTTGTGCGGTCCTCGGGATGACAGAATGTCACCATCTGTGACCAACTAGCACACTTGGTGAAAACAATTCCCACTCAACCTAACCAGGTACAGTCAACTTTGAGCCACCTTGAGGGTTTAGTACAACACACAAAGCAATCATACCCCCACTCTTGTGTCACCATCCTTCTTGGGCCAAGAGAAGGAGGGAAATTTTGAAAATGGTCTATAAACTCTAGGCTTGGGAAGAGAAATAGGAGAGACATTGTTATTTTGGCCAAATTTATTCATAAAAAACCAGCTTGTGTTGTCCAAAAACAGTAGGATTGGAAGGACTCAGTTGTTGGCCACCCAACATCTCAGTCCAAGTGAGAGGAGTTCACCACATGTTCGTCAATCTACCATACTTTGAGAGGGAATATAGGCTTGCAGAAAACTTGAGGGGAAGAGACCCCCTTGTCTTGGATATTGGAGCTTTGTAGCTCAAAGGATCCACTACATGAGATTTAGCATTCTCTCTTATACCACTACCAACACCTAATAAAGGGAGAAGTTCTCCATTGTTGAGTTATTAGTGTGTTTGATCTATTGAGAGTGTATCTTGTGCATGTTGTTTTGTTTTTTTTTCATTGTTTATGTAGCATACTATGTTTCCTTTCTAGCTTAGCTTATTACACATTGAACTTGTTCCTCTAATGTTTGACAAACCTTTTGACCTGTGACTCTTATGTAGGTAAGCAACCTCCCTACTAAGCAAAGTGTATTTGTCCGCACATGTGCCAAATACACTACCACACTTGGTACCTCCCTTTTATCCAAAAAATAGTGAATACTTATGGGGTGAATGTGATCAAATAATTTAGTTATATCAAGTCCATAATTTAAGCACCACAATCTTGGTGGAGAGGGAATCAAATTGCTAATAATCTATTGGTACATAATAACATAGTTTTATAAAAAAAAAAGGAACTAAATAATTAAATAATAAAATATATTAACGGAAAAGGTGAAAAAACATGGTTATTATAAAGAATACAACACTTAATAGAAGGTAAAGCACAATGATTATAAGTTAATAAATATCTATTGTTAAAAATAAGTGTGATAATAAATGGAAAGAAAATATTAAATATTAAAAATCCATATATTTAATTTTTTCTTCAAAATAAAATATTAATCATGGAAAAATCCATATATTTGATTTTTTTTTGGATAATTAATTTATGAAGACACTTGGTGATTAGATGTTTTTTTTTTATTAAACATTTTTAATTCTAAAAACTGATTTTAAACCACATAAAATTAGTCATCTACCAATTAAAAATTAAAAATTCAAAAAATAAAATTCAATTTAAAAAAAAAACAATAATAATAATTTTAAAATTTCAAAAAATAAATTTCAATTTCTAAAAAAATAATTTTAATATTTAATTTTATTAAAACTTTAATAAACTATGGAAATAATTTCTAAAAATTTGCAAATTAATTAAGAATCATGACAATAAAATATACTTTAAGTTAAACAAGTATAATAATAAAATAAGAGCTATAATAAGTAATACAATGAAATATATTTAAGCATATTTGTAATTCATCTCAAACAATTTCTTGTCAAAGAAACTTTTAGTATATCATTAAGATGTATTATTTAATAAATTAAATTTATTATTATTATTATTATTATTTTAATAATAATTTTTTTATATATAATAATAATTTTTTTCAAAGTTAAATAATTGTTAGATATTTTTGTTTTTTTATTGAAATTTAGTTTTTGAATTTTTGGCAATATGATTGTGAATTTTAGTTGTTTAAAATGTATAAATAAATTCAATACTCTAAAAAATCTCCAAAAGCTCTAAAATTTCAATTAAAACTTAATTAACTTGAAAAAAACCTAAAAAATACTAAAAAATTGTTTAATAATTATAAATGTGTTAAATAAAGTGTCCATAACATTACTAAAACATAAAAAATTAAATTTATTCCTTTAATAAATTATATTATTATATTATTATATCTATATAATTAATTATTAAAAAAATAGTTTAGTAAACTTAGAAAATTAAATAAAATATAAACAAAACCGCTAGAATAATTAAGCAACCTTAAATAATTAATCAATTCTAAAATTTGAGTAAAATATACTTAAAGTCATTATCACCATTGTGGCTATATATATAGTACAATATGCTTTAGCCACCATTATCACTATATATATATATATATATATATATATATATATATATATATATATATATATATATATATATATATATATATATATATATATATAATGCTTTAGCTACTATTTGAGATTATACATTGTACCATATGCTTTAGCCACCATTTGAGATTGATATTAAATAACATATTCTTCTAAAGCGCTTAATAATACCATGATTATTTATTATTCTCTATCAAAATTAAATTATTTACGTTATTTAATCAATCTAACATTGCATAAATTAGACGAAATAGTAGTCTATTGAACTTAGAAAGTAAATGACAGAAGGCCCACACTTCTCCTACATAGAGGAACATAAATTATGAAAAGAGGTTCGATATATAGTAGCTGATGCAGAGATTGTTTAGGTTGAAACTGTGCATATTTAAAACCATTACATCCTCGCCATTATTGCGTGACTGCCATTGCTCTTAGTCCAACCTGATAGGTGATGTTGAAGAAACCCCGTGTCGTGTAAGCTGGCCACAGTGTCAGCCAAACACTTGTTTATAGACGTAAATGATTGTCCCAGATCCTTCAGCTTCTAATTGGAGAACTTGTATGGCTGTTTCCTTGGATTTTTCTCATCTGAACACTTGTGTGTGCATTAAACTTCCTTCATTTAATATATGTATTTATGGACATCTTTTAGTAATATGAACATAAATATATAAAGGTTAGTGGGTGCATACTTGGTAGGGAGGGGACAGCGAGGGCATAGTTTGGCCAACATGTGGACCAACTCTCCTCTGTGCAGGTTGCATTCTGCACATAGATATCTATGGCAACACGCTGAGGGTGTCTCATACACTAAAATGTGAGCCGCTGCCACATCCCTCACATCCACATATGCCTGAGTTAAGTTTGCATAAGTTTTGGCTGACCTTGATCATCATCATGTTTCATAATTATTATATCATAAATCCATGAAGTCCATTACTAACCAACTAATTATAATATATATAAAACCATTACGAACCTGTTAAGTATTTCATGATATGAGTAGTGCTAGGGTTCATGGTGGACTGCAACAAGGGTCCCAAAACCAGGCCTGGATTAATTACCACCAACTCTAAATTCCTTTTCTTTGCAATATCCCATGCAGATTTTTCTGCCAAGGTTTTTGCATAGCAATACCAATTTTGTAATGCATGAATCAAGCCAATCAATTATTAGTGCATCTTTTGCGTAACCATTATTTATAATAATTGATATACGTTATGCTGTTAATTAAAACCTTGGTTTGTATGCAGTAGTCCAAATTGCTCCAACAGTCATCATGGACTACGGCAAATGGGTCTCTGTGAGGGTTCATGTAAACCGCACCGATGGAAGACGTAAAGACAACGCGCTTAACCCCAGTTTCTGCGCAGGCCTCCATCACATTCCTCGTCCCTTCCACTGCTGGTTCTATCACTTGCTCCTGCATTCAATATTAACTGCTTCCATCAAACCTATATAAAAAAAACAATGCTTAACAAGATCTAAAATTATCATAATGGTCCATGGTTTATTAAAGTGATTTTTAAGCTCCAAATAGCTGCATGGATTTGGAATTACAAATAGAGTTGAATAAAGTAATTACAGGGTCATCATTGAGAACTGAGGCCATGTGAAAGACACCATGGCAACCTCTGATGACTGTAAGTAAGCTCTGATAATGGAGAATATCAGCTTTCACAAGCTGAAGCCTCTCTTTTGCTCCTTCCAACTCTCTCATATGCTCATACTTCCACCTGTCATCTGTAATCACCAAATCCCCTTAGGAACCCTAGTTCCATCCATGAAGTAAGAAACCCATATGTATCTAAATACCAGTTTAATGTTAAACCAAATAATTAAAATAAATCATGCAGTGGCAAGAATACCAGTTAATCAGTGGATATACAAGCTGGGTTGGTGCGAACTGCTGCTCTTACAGTGTAACCTCTGATGAGGAGCATCTTGACAAGCCATGAGGCAATGAAACCCGCTGCTCCAGTAACGCAAACTGTTTGATCCATTTTCTTACTCTCTGTTGTTTGATCTGATATCATGCTGCAGCCTGCAACTCTGAGCAACTTGACAGATATGTTTCTCGGACAAGTGCCTCAATGCATAATGGAAATGCAAAGGAAGTGTACGCTTTATATGCCTCGTTAAATGGAGAGAAGAAATGAAGGCTAGATTTATTTTCCTTTCCGATCCATCTGGATATAAACTCATATTAACTGCAGGAAATGCAAGGAGTTATTAATTTTTTTATACAAGTTATAAATATTACATAGAATGTTTAACAGTTCACATTGTAATTTTATAAATAAGAATAGTAAACTCCTAATTCCCTTAACAACCTCCATTACAGTATATTAACATAATACTATATGATGTAACCATCCATTCGTCTCATTACTGATATATTCATCACATAATTGCCATTATGAACATCATAACAAGAAAGGAATCAACCTCATCATCTGGACACAATAACCAATCACATCATTGAACACCAATATACCCTGGAAACCCCGTAGGGTGAAAACCAGCAAACGTTTAATTTTATTATTAAACGCTCGTGAGGGTGTTCAACCCATCACTCAATGGCTTATAAGGGAGACCATCCCTTAACCATCGTTTATATAATCTTACAAGGAAATATGAAAATATCTAGCTTAAAGCCATTACAATAAATATGATACCATTTACCCTCTGGTCTTCATATCTTCAGATCTTCAGATCTTGGTGGCATGGATGTACCTCCAATGGACCATCATACATTGAACCTTCCTGCAACTCGCACTCATCTGCATGAACATTAATCATTTACCTGCCACCAGGACAAGCATAATATTCCTTCGTACATGTCACCATCATTCCCTGCTATGATGCCTTCAACATAAAATGATGTCAAGATTCATAAAGTATTAATGATCACTATAATGCGTTCTCCTTCTACTGTATATAATCAACAATAAACTTGATAAAATTGTATCGTTCTCTCTTTACAATAACACATACCTCATATGTGCTAGTTATGAGTGAGCACCAATAACTAATGCTTCGTCACATAGCTGCATTCCTACAAAACAATATTTACATAACATAACAAATTGTTCCTTCCATGCATGGGTATGCAGATCCAAAGACTCTCCCACTAGAGTGTTTTACAATGAAGCACATAACATCCTTCACAGTATTTCCAAAGAAAGTCTCTAGCTAGTGAGCATGTAAACATATGTAAATATGCAATTAAGACTATAAATACATGTCTTCTTTTCCAAAGATTGTACTAAACAATCTTATTCAATGTAATTCAATACTACAAGCTATCTTTCTACATACAAATATGTATATTATTCTTCAATAAAACTTAATACATAGGTTGCATGCCTATGCATGACCTTGTTCCAAAAGAACTAACATAACTAGCATATTAGTTTATCTTCCTAAATATTAAGATAGCTCAACATTTCTTTATACATGCAAAGATCATGCCACTATAACATAATGGCTATTCTTTGTGCATGCAAGAGAGATAGCTCTTCCTTTACTATAGGAAACACATATTTCCTTCTTAGATTTCTATCATCATGAAATACTATTTCATGTAAAAGGGAGATTATCATAATAGCAATATTTAAAACAATGTGGATTCTTTTACAAAAACTTCTTAGAATACTACACTCTTAACTATTATTTCCAGGTAAAAATATACATAATTACTTCTCAACAAAGGGTTAATATAACTTAATTACTTTATTTAGTTCCTCATGCACAAAACTTAGGGAACCATAACAAGGTTACTTAGTCTTTTATACACCTAGGATACAATCTTTTCAATAGGTAACCCTTTTCAAGAAATATTGTGCATAAGGAAAAAGAATATTTTTTTTTTTTAAATAATAACAGGGTTAATCTTTTATACATTAACCCATGCAATTAAATCAATATACCCAATATGTAACACAAAAATAACTACTCTTTTACCCACGAGATAAAGATAAAGATATTCTTTTAACGCAATGGACTTATCTTTCACTTCACACGATAAGATATTATTTCCGAAGGAAATTCTACAACTTTTGTTAAATGTAACTATTTCTGCTTATAACAAATCATATGAAATATTTCATAATTCATTTTCTCTCCAGAAAATGAGTAAATTATTCAAAAGAAAACTACTATTCATTTGATATATTTCATTTTCTTTTCAGAAAGTAAGTAAAACAATTCAAAAGAAAACTGTAATTTGGAGGAATACTTATCTTTACCCAAGATGTTTAACCTTCCTTCATGGATGCACATTTCCCAAATGTTAGCTCACGACTCTGCATTAGTCTTTGGAGCCACAATAATTTGCAGTTTCTTACTCCTCACAAATCCTAGTAGCACAAATCCTAGCAGCAGTACGTATGATCCGATGCATTGTTGCAGGCATTTTTCAACAGCCTCAATCTAGGCTACAACAGAAACTGCCCTTTGGCTAAATCATCACCGCCAGCCTTGATCACAAGCCGCACGACACCAGGTTAATGGCTTCTTATCATTCTTTAAACTATTAACAGATTTCTCGTGTCAAGCTCATAAGGATTGATCGCAAGCTGCATAGCCCTCAGCGGAGCCAAAGAACATCTTTTCCAGAGATTTATCTCAGCCGGAGGAGTACGCTCAGATCCTCCAACTTCCGTCGTATCGAAGAGGAAGCAACTCGATTTAACACTATCTCTCACTGAAAAATCTGCCGATTCTCCTCTATTCTTGATCATTTGCCGCCCTGCTTTAGAATCGTGATACAGTTTCTTCTCATTCTCAATTTCATTTTCAGTTTATTCAGAGAAACTCGACTCCGTTTCACATGTGGAATGATCCTCCGCAGACTGATGCTCCTCATTCCAAAAATATGTATATCAGGGTTTCGTTTTTTACTAAACAAGAAAACCAAGAAAATCCCATGCGGAACAGGCTAGCAATTCCATTGGAACCACTTTCCAAAACGACACATCACCTATTTTTCTCAACCGATTCAAGAATTCGGTTTTCAACTAATTCTTGATTTAACTGGTTTTGTAAAACATGATAAAATTGTAATTTGTAATAGTTTACGTGGGTGTTACATACTCCCCCGCTTAAGAGAACACCGTCCTCGGTGTGCTTCTCTCACTGAAATTTAAACTTTATACTCATGGTATAATAATAATATAAATAACCAAAAGGGAGTCCTTTCCCTTCACAATGAAACAATTTCATTTCCTTAAATGCCATTAATTGAGACAATAATGTTTTTATCCATACTCATAAACATGTATAGAGCAAAGAAAATTTCATTTCCATTTCTACTACTTATCCGTTATTCAATTCACAAAAGTATAGAAAAATCTCTATACGAACTTACCAACCAATTAATATTGAAAGAAATGATGGCTTTTACGCAAGCTCTCATAGAATGGTTCAACACCCATCAACACTTCCTGGAAAGAGTCTGTAATGTATGACTAACCTTTCAATCACATTAGTCACATAGTTTTCAAAATTAAAAATACTTGCAACTACCAAACATTATTGCAATATAAAGAGATGTTTTAATCAAGTACTTCCATAAGTACTTAGAGGGAACCAACCCTCTCGTCAATGCATCATGTGCACACTGTCTTAGCTCCTGCTAAAGACATCCATAGAGTACTTCAAAAAATTACTCAGAGAGCACCTAACTCTCTTCATCATACCAATGGTCAATCAATGCACCATGGTAATATCCTAGCATCTGCTAAGACATTCAAACAAATTAGTAATAAAATAAATGAACTTATATATTCAATAATTCATCTTAATATAAAACAACTTTTACTTAACTTGTTCCACTATGAGAACTGCAATGGTAAACAAAATGCTCCTCCTAATCCATAGGATTGAGTCATTTTTTCCACCTATGAACAGTTAATCTTTCCACACTAAAATGTCTTTATACTTATTTTGAAATTTATTCTTTCAAGCTGTGGTCCTCCCAACCATCAAGTGAGGCAATTACGCCCTCCACTTGCCCCCTAGCTCCAAAATCTAGACAGTGTCATGGGTTAACAGTGGATCTTCTGCTGTGACATCGGGATGGCCAATCCAGTCACACTCAGAAAAGCCTGAAAGAGAAATTCAGGACAGTCTGGTCCAATTCTCCAATTCCAGTCACACTCAGATGTTTTTGGCTTTACAAGGGTTGCTGGAAGCTATTTTCAACTGGTCCCAACCAGCTCAAGAAAATACTCCCCCTTTACCAATTTCACAGAACGCTTACTCCTCCCCGGGGATCCAGCTTATCCTCAGAGGAGTAGGTAACTGTCTTTCCAACTGTCCCCAACCACTTCCTGTTCTTGGAAAAAATTACCATCAGCTTAAAAAGATTTTCTTTTCATTAATTAATTTCAGCAATTTAAATAACTTGCTTTATCAACAATGACGATTTGAGTTTTTCTTGCCAGATAAAAGAAAATTAAACAAATTGTCTTTAACTAGTTAACACTAATTAACTTTAATGAAGCTGTCACAACATCCCCCCGGGAAGTAACATACAGGTGTTGTAATTAAACATGATACTTTAACGTTTACTGTTGCAATCCACATTGCCATGTTTGCGATGTTTTATTTTCACAGATTTTCTGTTTCTATTAAGCTACCCATGCTTATAATAAGAAACAATAGTAATCGTAAATATGCATTTCTCAAGCACATAATATCTTATGCAAACATTTCCGATTCCCATAATGTTCTGTTCCAACAGACTAACATACAAAGTAATTATCATAATCACTTTTTCACAACTTTCAAATAGATCTAGTCAAAATCGATTCGTGCATATAAATTTCATTAGTTATTCATTCATAACTAGTCAATAGTTTTAATGCATCCATGACGACTCATGCAAACACTAGTTAGTTAACTAGTCATTTAGTGAAGTCTCATAACTTGATCCATTAAGAGACTTCATTCAATTTAATTTTAACACTCTATCATCTTATAGTAGGACTTTCTTTATCTTTTGCATTCATGCATTAGTTTCACACACCATCACTATACACTTTCATCTTTTTAAAGTAGTGCATGGTAACTTAGAAATTTTATTGCATGCAAAAAAAATTTCTTCTTTTCAAGCTAAAATGAAAAGTAACTATTTTTCTTTCATGTTTTTATACTTTTTTTCCTAAATAAATAAAGCATAACACACATATTAACCTCATATGCATATTCTTATGCAGAAAAAGTATGTTATAATAGCATGTACTTTTTAAGAACTCTCTTAAATGGAAGCTCATGCAATGCCATGTATGTAACAATTCATTTTTAAAGGAATCAACATGCATATGCATAGAATTCTTAAAATAAAATAACAAAAAATACTTATCTTTATTTCATTTGAAGGACTTCTCTCCCTACTGCAATCCTCATCCTCATCAGGAATTTACATTGCTCCTCCACAACAATGTTTTCTTGTAGCAACATCGACAAGATTTTATACCATGATTAGATAAAACCTTAATCAATAAATAATCAATCCTTAATCAAAAAAATAATCAATCTTTGAATTCATGTGCATATATGAGATGTGAATACAATGTCACAACATGCTTCTTCTAATATCTCTACATTAGTGTGAGTAACTAATTATCAATTCATGTCAAATAACTCCCACATTATTATGACATTTTTCACACACGTATCTATTGAGAAATTCCTTTAATGGAAAATGACACAATGTGCATTTGCTTTACTTTAAACTTTAACAAGAGAATCACCACTTCAAATTTTGCCTTTGGAACATGCAAATATATTAAAGCTAACACATTGGCTGTCGTTCCTATGCATACAATGCATAAAGATTCTAATCTTAATTTCCCCACAGAGTACTTAACATAATCGAGTAGGAAAACTCATGATTCCTCTTCGAGGACACATAACATAATAGGCATGCAAAACAAAAACTAATGGAATAAAACATAAGAATGCATACCTTATTCTCGAAATATTACACCCACATTAGCCACGTATGTATTTCAAGGAAACCAAAACATTACTTTATGTAATTCATCTTCTTTGCCAAAGAACCTTTTGTAAAGTATGATAACAAAACTTGTTTATCATTTCCACATATAGACTTATGTTTTTTTTCCGATGAAATCTAATACAACTATTGCATGCAAAGAACCTTGTTCCTCTATGATTCTACATGAAAGTTGATGATGCTTTGCTTCCAATAATTTACCATAGATAGCCTCTTTTATGCATAAAAACTATGCAACACTAACAAGGTTAACTTAACCTTTAATAATCCATCTAGGAATGTAATATATTCAAGAGGTTATTCTCTTTAGCGTGTGTTTATTTTCAAGAAAAGAACTTGAATTCCTTTTTACTTAACACACCAGTATGACATCCCTTTTAAAGAAAACAAGCTTCCCATATTTTCTTAAATAAGATATATATAAAGACAAGCAATTTTACTTCTTTATGTTTTACTACTGCTCACACCTTTCAAGATACATACTAGTAATTTTTTTTTTTTTGCAAGAACTCACATGGGTTCTTCTCAGCGAAACTAGCATAGTGGTTTGGTCTTTTACCATGGTATATCTTTCTAAAAGATTATCATATTAGCAATGCTTTAATACTTTCAAAAATAAGTAGCACAATCTTGCATATTAAGTAAAACCACATTTTACTCTATATTTGTCACATGCAAGATTTATTTTCAGAATATACTTATTTATTTCCCAGAAAAATCAAATGTATATTAGTTAAATTTTCAAGAGAAACACGCACATGTTTCATTTTTCCAGGAAACCAAATTCCCAACTCCTTTAAAGGAAACTTCAACACAACAATAGAAGTTTTACGCACATGGAAAATACATATCCCTTCTTTTTAAAGAAACTCTAACTCAACAGTTATTTACTTTGTAAGCAGTGTATTTTACATAAATGTAATAACTAGCATTTCAAGAAAAGAAAGATAATAATACTTATCTCTTGATATTCTTTATTCAACCTGGATTAGAGATGCGATGCCTTCCATCCCGAATCCTTCAATTTCTTTTCGCTAACTCCCAAAGGCGCCAGTGTTTGAACCTTTAGCTCTGATACCACTTGTAACATACGCCATTAACTTCACAGGGAAATGTAAGGAGTTAAATTTTTTTATACAAGTTACTCATCATTACATAGAATTTTTAACAGTTCACAGTGTAATTTATAAATAAGAATAGTAAACTCCTTAACCCTTAACAACTTCCATTACAGTATATTAACTTAATACTATATGATGTAATCATCCATTCATCTCATTACTCATATAATCATCACATAATTGCCATTATGAACATCATAATAAGAAAGGAATCAACCTCATCATCTGGACACAATAATCAATCACGCCATTGAACACCAATATACCCTGGAAACCCCTTAGGGTGAAAACCATCAAACGTTTAATTTTATTATTAAACACTCGTGAGGGTGTTCAGCCCATCACTCAATGGCTTATAAGGGAGACCATCCCTTAACCATCGTTCATATAATCTTACAAGGAAATATGAAAATATCTAGCTTAAAGCCATTACAATAAATATGATACCATTTACACTCTGGTCTTCATATCTTCAGATCTTCAGATCTTGGTGGCACGGATGTACCTCCAATGGACCATCGTACATTGGACCTTCCTGCACTCGCACTCATCTGCATGAACATTAATCATTTACCTGCCACCAGAACAAGCATAATATTCCTTCATACATGTCACCATCATTCCCTGCTATGATGCCTTCAACATAAAATGATGTCAAGATTCATAAAATATTAATCAATCACTATAATAGTTTCTCCATCTACTCATGTATAATCATGAAAAGCAAGTAAGGTACCTTATCGTTCTCTCTTTAATAACACATACCTCATATGTGCTAGTTATAGGTCAGCACAATAACTAATGCTTACGTCACATAAGCACACATTCCTACAAAACAATGGCTACATCTAACATAACAAATTGTTCCTTCCATGCATGCGAATGCATACCGAATTCCAAAAGACTCTCCCTAAGGTGTACTTACACGACGAAGCACATAACATCCTTCACGAGTATTTCCAAAGAAAGTCTCTGCGCTAGTGAGCATGTAAACATATGTAAAATACACAATGAAGAATATAAATACATGTCTCATTTTCAAAATTATACTAACAATCATATTCAATGTAGTTTTAATACTACAAGCTTTCTTTTTACATACAAATATGTATATTATTCTTCAATAAAAGTTAATATATAGGTTGCATGCCTATGCATGACCTTGTTCCAAAAGATCTAACATAACTGACATATTAGTTTTGATATCATAAATGTACTCACATATTTTCCTAAATAGTAAGATAGCTCAACATTTCTTTATACATGCAAAGAACATGCTTCTATAACATAATGGCTATTCTTTGCGCATGCAAGAGAGATAGCTCTTCCTTTACTGTAGGAAACACATATTCCCTTCTTAGATTTCTATCATCATGAAATACTATTATCATGTAAAAAGATTAACATAATAGTAATCTTTAAGAAAACCTAGATTCTTTTTACAAAAACTTCTTAGAATACTACACTCTTAACTATTATTTCCAGGTAAAAATATACATAATTACTTCTCAACAAAGGGTTAATATAACTTAATTACTTTATTTAGTTCCTCATGCACAAAACTTAGGGAACCATAACAAGGTCACTTAGTCTTTTATACACCTAGGATACAATCTTTTCAATAGGTAACCCTTTTCAAGAAATATTGTGCATAAGGAAAAAGAATATTTTTTTTTTTTAAAATAATAACAGGGTTAATATTTTATACATTAACCCATGCAATTAAATCAATATACCCAATATGTAACACAAAAATAACTACTCTTTTACCCACAGATAAAGATAAAGATATTCTTTTAACACAAGGGACTTATCTTTCACTTCACACGATAAGATATTATTTCCGAAGGAAATTCTACAACTTTTGTTAAATGTAACTATTTCTGCTTATAACAAATCATATGAAATATTTCATAATTCATTTTCTCTCTAGAAAATGAGTAAAGTATTCAAAAGAAAACTACTATTCATATGATATATTTCATTTTCTTTTCAGAAAGTAAGTAAAACAATTCAAAAGAAAACTATAATTTGGAGGAATACTTATCTTTACCCAAGATGTTTAACCTTCCTTCATGGATGCACATTTCCCAAATGTTAGCTCACGGCTCTGCATTAGTCTTTGGAGCCACAATAATTTGCAGTTTCTTACTCCTCGCAAATCCTAGCAGCGGTACGTATGATCCGATGCATTGTTCAAGGCATTTTTCAACAGCCTCAATCTAGGCTACAACAGAAACTGCCCTTTGGCTAAATCACCACCGCCAGCCTTGATCACAAGCCGCACGACACCAGGTTAATGGCTTCTTATCATTCTTTAAACTATTAACGGCTTTCTCGTGTCAAGCTCGTAAGGATTGATCGCAAGATGCATAGCCCTCGGCGGAGCCAAAGAACATCTTTTCCAGAGATTTATCTCAGCCGGAGGAGTACGCTCAGATCCTCCAACTTCCGCCGTATCGAAGAGGAAGCAACTCGATTTAACACTATCGCTCACTAAAAAATCTGCCGATTCTCCTCTATTCTTGATCATTTGCCGCCCTGCTTTAGAATCGTGATACAGTTTCTTCTCATTCTCAATTTCATTTTCAGTTTATTCAGAGAAACTCGACTCCATTTCACATGTGGAATGATCCTCCGCAGACTGATGCTCCTCATTCCAAAAATATGTATATCAGGGTTTCGTTTTTTACTAAACAAGAAAACCAAGCAACCTATGCGCTAATGTGCCAAATAATTCCGGATGGAACCGCCTTCAAAATGACACATCACCTATTTTTTCAACCGATTCAAGAATTCGCTTTTCAACCAATTCTTAACTGGTTTTGTAAAACATGGTAAAATTTTTAATTTGAAATAGTTTACGTGGGAGTATTATAAACAAGATTATATGTCCCTAAGATAGCTATTCCAGGTGCAATTTATTCACCTAAAAAAAATAGTTTGTATGCCTCATTTCCTTTGGACTTCGACTTTTCCTAGACTACATCATAGTAGCTATTACCAACAACACAATATATCATATTATCGCCACGCAGACTTTCCATTTTGAACAATAAATGTAATTAAAAGTAACAATTGTTTGAAGTGATGGATTTCAATCCTAAATAGCTATATATATGTTCTTACCAATTAAATTAACAATGCACTCAAATCAAATACTCAATACCACTCAAGCTCAAATTGTAACTTTTCTATATTTACATTATTCGGGGATCATTGCCTTAGATTTATCACATCAATTTCACACCAAAATTAGAAGAGAATCCCCAGGGTAAAAATGTTAGTATGCAAATATGTGCTCGGTATTATTCTCTTTGAACAAAAAAATAGTTAATTGAATTTGATATTATTTAAATATCTATTGAGAAAAGATCATTTTAAGAAATTAAGTCAAAAAATAATTTAACTTAGTTTAAAATCATACTTAGATATTTCTTGTACATACATATTTTTTATATGTATCATAATTTTTTTTTTATTAAAAAAATTGTATATACAATTGGTCATATAAATTCTTGAAATCTTACTTCTACAAATCGTATTTTAGATTTATCTTAATTTGCATAAATGAGTCCAAGATTTTCATCTTATCTATAGAAATTATGTGTTGCTAATAAAATTATAGCTAATGGCTTATGTGTTGCTAATAAAATTATAGCTAATTTCTAAAGAAACATATAATTACAAAATATGGAAAAGCAGACTTATCCACACACAATTAATTAATAACAAGAAATGCACTAGCAATCTCAATTTATCTGATGTTTTATTAATAAATTAATTTACAAAACAATTTAAAAATGATAATAAAACATAATTATATCTACAAATGATATGTTTGAATTGAATTATTATATACATTTCCACTTATATATAATATTTTATTAATAAATTAAATTGAAAAAAAATGTATAATAACATCTGAATTTTAAACATAATAAAATATTTAATAATTTAGAATATTTTTTTTAATAGAAATATATTTTTAAAATTACATGTTTTAGAAACTTTGGACACTTAAATTTATATTATTAATTTTTGAAAACCAAAATAAAATTTCAAGTGACTTAACCTCTCCTCAAGTAATTTTAAATTGCAATTAAAAAGAACAAATGACAAATAATACAATAGGAAATACAATGTTTTGTTTGTCAAAATTTTAGTTGTATTACCTACTTAAATATTTTTTGTACATACATATTTTTAATATGGATTATAAATTGTTTTTTTTATTCAAAAAATTGTATATACAATTGGTCATATAAATTCTTTAGATCTTACTTTTACAAATATTATTTTAGATTTATCTTAATTTGCATAAATGAGTCTAAGATTTTCATCTTATATATAGAAATTATGTGTTGTTAATAAAATTATAGCTAATGGCTTATGTGTTGCGTAATAAAATTATAGCTAATTACTAAAGAAACGAATAATTGCAAAATATGGAAATGTGGACTTCTCTAGATATAATTAATTAATAACAAAAAATGCACTAGCAATCTCAATTTATGTGATGGTTTATTAATAAATTAATTTACAAAACAATTAAAAAATGAAAATAAAAAATAATTATATTTACAAATGATATGTTTGAATAGAATGATTAAATATATTTCCACTAATATATAATATTTTATTAATAAATTAAATTGAAAAAGATGTATAATAACATCTGAATTTTAAATATAATAAAATATTTAATAGTTTAGAATAATTTTTTTAATAGAAATATATTCTTAAAATTACATGTTTTAGAAACTTTGGACACTTAAATTTATATTATTAGTTTTTGAAAACCAAAATAAACTTTCAAGTGACTTAACCCCTCGTCAAGTAATTTTAAATTGCAATTAAAAAGAACAAATGACAAATAATACAATAGGAAATACAAGGTCTTGTTTGTCAAAATTTTAGTTGCTTTAACTGAAGCGGTTGGTTTCTACAATTCAATTTCTAGTATTTATTTTACTCTTCAGCCAGTTGATTCCTTTGGATAGTTAAATTGTTGTTTTTCTTGATGTTTTAACAAAGTTAGGTGCCACTTGTTTCATTGAGTGGAATCTATCAATTTGGAATGATGGAATGTGGTGTAATTCAACTTTCAAATTCGCTACAACAACTCATAGAAGAAGAAGACGCTGCTAATAACAAACTAGATTGTAGAAACAAAGCAATGGAGAAAACAAGTGGTGGATACTTTGCATGTAGACCTCGTAACAAGTGGTTTAGATGCAGCTTCAAATAGTGCAAATGTTGTTGTTGTATGCAGCGCATTTGTTAAAATGCAAAGAAAAATATGTGGTTGTAGAAGATCAACATTATTTTTGTCGTTCAAATGACAAATTTATCTTGTCATGAAGGGTGGTGCAAGCGAAGCAAAGGAGAAAACAAGTGATGAATACTTTAAATGTAGACATCGTAATAGATGGTATATATATGGCTTCAGATGGTGCAAATGTTGTTGTTGTATACAAAATCTTTGTTAATGTACAGAGAACAATGAGTGGTTGTCAAGGATCATCATACAACACATTTATTTGTCGTTCAAATGAATATTTTGTTTGATTACAAAAGGTAGTGTAAGCAGAAAATTTTCAAAATATAATGCTAAAATTAGTACATATTATATTCACCTATCTTTCCCATTTCTTAACACAATGATTTTCAGTTACATGCTTTGCTGCAGTAAAGTTGCGGCTTGCATAAGGGATGGATGCTTTGTTATAATGAAGTTGATCCTCACGTTTATGTTGAATACTACATTCGATCAATGACTTAAAGTTATTGTCATCATACACATGAAAAAATGAATATTTCATGTTATAAAAAACAAAACAATTCCCTAAATCAAAACTTTTTGTGTGAAGCATCTTTTTGCCTCGCAAATGCTATTATGCCATGGTTGATATGTGAGTGTAGATACATATGCGAGGAACTCCTATTCTAAGGTGTTCAGAGATGCATTGTGAATAAGTTAAGCTAGATTAATTACAAGTGTGTTATTCAGAACTAACAAAATTAAGTTTATTATATAGTAGATTATAAAGGCACAATTTACATAGATAGATTGTAAATTCATATATGTATAAAAAAATTCCACATTTTATGCTAGTTAATAACACATAGTACATTTTACTAATAAAAACATATACAATATGCATTTCATGCTTTCTATTGTATACAAAAGTCAATAATTTCTATAAAGTACATACCTTTTATGTGAAATCTATTTCTTTACAGATGATGATCAATCGGACATGTTGTTTGTTTTGCAGTGATACTTTTAAAATACAGAGAGGTGCAAAATAGGAGCTAGTTACTTGCAAGTTTGATTCCCTTATTTTACTGTTTCAAATGAAACATATAATATCAAAGTGAAATTAGTATTCTATGCTAGTAAACATTGTCATAGACATATCTGCAATAAAGCAAAAAAAAAATATTTGAACACTCTCTCATCTTTGAGAAAAAATAATCTAACATACATAGCACTTAGTAAACAAATCACAATACGACTCTGAAGGATAAATACATACAAAAAATGGTTGAAATCTTAGATGTTGAAAAGTACCATTCAACAAAAAAATTCACATAGATGCTAACATTGATATCGTCTTAATGAAGCATAGTTTCTTCAGACTACAACGATTTGCATATACTACTGAAGATTGTTTGTTTAATGCATTTGAAGTGCTTCTACACTTTCATTACTCATCCATTGAACTACGAAATGGAATAATAGAAAATTTTCTCAATTGTCTATAGCACAATGACACAGAGGAAAAATAATCATACCAATATGAACTAGATCATTTCATGTTATATCAGCTTTATGGAATTCACGATGTTGACACATACCTTCATAAAATGCGATTTTATGCTTCTAATAGCGATTTTCAATATGAAAGAGGCCTATGGGGTGACATATTTTGCATAAAATGGTTATTGAAGTGGTTGAATATACCAATTAGAGTCAGGTCACTAACATGAAAACAAGGTATTTTTTCTTCAATCATGATCTAGATACAATTCCACTGAAAATTTTGTTTCATGATATAGATCCTATTAGTGGACATTTTGAACCTCTATTACACAAAAGATTACCTAGATGCAACTTTGTCCCAAATTATTTCTTGTCGAATGTTTGCAAATATCTTGTAAACCATTATGAATCCATTGTTCATGAAATGCAAATTCATAGATTGCACATAGCAAGAACAACTATGTCAAAATGTCCCAATAGCATGTTCAGTGCAATTTGTCATTTTATAACACTTGAATTTGATGAACACTCTTTGAGACTCTATGTTGTCCAATATTTTTGCAATGCACTGATGGGTAGGAATGAAGATGCAATACATTCTCTAGAAAAACACTTAACAAATGAAACTATGCAAATTCAAACAATGGTTGCAGGATGGAAACAATACCTAATTAATATGGCAATGCCATATGAAAAAGGAGGAGTTGAGGGAACATCATTTTTCTTCCAATGGACATCAATCATATTCAATGTAAACATACAAATATGGTCATTTACCAGTAAAACCATGATGTTCCATGATGATCCTATTCTTCCTTTCTACAAGACCATTTTTTCTAAGGTGTGTACCTTGTGGTAAACTCCTTATGTATGCCATTATCTCTACAGAAACGTAGGAACTCTTTGGATATGTATTCTCCACCTCTGTCAGTTCTTAGCACTTTGATTTAGTGCCCACTCTCCTTCTCAACATGAGATTTGAAGTGACAGAACTGTTCAAACACGTCACTCTTCTCTTTCAAGAAATACAACCATATCTTTCTGGTGTAGTCATCTATGAATCTCAAAACATATTTGTTTCCAGCTAAAGATGTCATTTGCATTGGTCCAGATAAATCTGAGTGGACAATCTCTAAGGGTATCTTTGCCCTTAGACTCCTCTCTGATGGAAAGCTTTCTCTGTGTTGTTTGCCCAGGATGCAGCCTTCACAAAGGCTGTCTGGTCTTTCAATCAATGGTAATCCTTTTACCATTCCCTTCTTGTGCAACAAGTTCAGGCCTCCAAAATTGAGATGTCCAAATCTCAAGTGCCATAACCAGTTTTCATCTTTCACTTCCTCTTGAAAGACCTCTTGTGTTACAACTGCTACATTTCTTCTTTCCTTCAAGTCCATTCTGAGCTTGAGAGGAAACATCTTATTGCTTGTCATCTGTACCTCTGCAATAACTTTCTTGCTTGGAGGTATACCCATGATTGTGCACACATAATCTTTAAAGAACACATTGTAGCCCTTGTTTATGAGCTTTCCAATGCTCAAAAGATTACATTTCAAGTTAGGTACATAATATACATCTGGCACAAACTTCTGTTCTCCATTTATTTCTAGGATACTTACTCTGCCTTTTCCTTTGACAAATATTTTACTATCAGTTCATGTTGTTACTTCAGATTTAACATTTTCATCCAGATTAGCAAACATTGCTATGTTTCTAGTCGTGTGATTACTATAACCTGAGTCTAAGAACCATACATCATCTTTTTTATCTTGTGCTACATTATATGTTAACAACACATTCTTCTGGTTCTTTTCTTTTTTTGTAAAACTAGCATTCGCCTATTATTCATGTCATTTTGTTTTTCCTACATTCATTGGTGTAGTGCCCATATTTTTTGCAATAATGACATTAGAATTGGGATTTATCAAATACCTTTGTCCATGTGTTTGATTTTGGCTTTGAGCCTTCATTCTGGTTCTGATTGCTACTCCTTCCACTCATGCTTGCAGGGATGTTTCTTCCTCTGTTTTGGCTTTTTCCTCTTGCTCGATTGCTTGATCTTCCTTGACCTCTTTTTCGGCCAAAAGAAATTGAGTCTTAAAAGCTTGTTTGAATGAGGAATTTGATCTTGTGTTCAGTCTGTGTTCATGAGACATCAGGGATGCACTAAGGTCATCCACTATATATAGTGAGAGATCCTTTGTCTCTTCTATTGCCACAACTATGGCATCAAATCTTGAGGGTAGACTTCTCAAGATTTTCTCCACTATTCTTCTCTCTTCAAGTGTCTCCCCATGAGACCTTATCTGGATAACCAACCCAATAATATGAGTGAAGAATGAGTCTATATTGTCAAACTCTTTCATACAGAGAGTTTCAAAATCTCTCCTCAGTATTTTCAGCTTTGTTGTCTTCACTTTCTCCATACCTTGATAGGCATTTTTGAGAATATCCCATGCATCCTTAGACTTTTTTACTGCTTCAATCCTTGGAAAATGCTCTCGTGTAGTGATTGAAAGAGATAGAAGAGGGATTTGGAGTCCTTCTTCCTATTATATTTTAACAAGTCTCCTTTTATTGTTATCAAAGTAGCCAACACTGTTGCGTCTGCTGGTTCTGGGTAGCCATTCTCAACTAACTCCCATATCTCCTGTGAAGCAAACAAGGCTCTCATTGTGATTGCGCATTAATCATGGTTCTTCCCGTTAAACTGTGGAAGCTGGGGATTTGTCAAGATGGTGTCTACTGCTGCCATTGTAACTATGTAAACCTCAGATTTTTCTTGACTATGTTAAACACATAGAATCTTTCTCTTTGTTGGAGAAATCCAGTTCAAAAAACCTTCTTACAACTTCTACAATGAAGAGTGATTTCTGCTTCATTAACTGAGCGCCTAGACTAGCTTTGATACCATGTTGGAAATAATTTTTAAATGGCATGCTTCCATACCATATTGGAAATTTCTTAATATTTCGAACAAACAGAGGAAACAAAGTTCCTAAACTAAACACAAGATATGTGGACAGAGAGATGGAGTAAAGCTCTATTTCATTAAGCATAAAAATGACTATAACAAAATACAATCTTTCATGAAAAATGCAGTTCTAGATTACACAAAATATTCCTTACTATGTTTTTCCACTTGCTGTTTTTACATAGATTTCTGTTGCGGCAACACCTAGTCTCTTGTTGCGGCAACACATAGTCTCCTTTGCGGCAACACCATCGTCTAGCTGCGGCAACACAAAGAGTATTCCTCTGCTACTACAAACACAACATCAATTGCGGCAACACACACAGAGTCTGTTGCGGCAACACAAAAATCCAGTTGCAGCAACACACAGGAACATTTGTGGCAACACACAGAGTTGCTTTGCTTCTACAAAACACAATGTTTTAGACTTCCTCTGTTTTCTGCTCTTTGTCTTCTCTTCTCTACTTCTGTCTTTTTTCTCTAACATTTTTAACTACTGCTTTCTATTACATATATATGTTGAAAACATATTATGAATTAAAACATTAAAAAATAAAAATATCTTTTGTTCTTATCAGCCTTTTAAATGCAGTAAGGCGATGGGAGATAATGTGGTGCCCTTTGTAAACAAAATTAGCTATTGCAGGGATTTTAACCTAGAAAATTTAATGCATGATGGAGTGAAAAAATGAATAATGACTTTGCAGCAAATGTCCTTCAAAAATATCATCAAAAATCAGATTTATGTCCACCTGTTTTAGATTGCAGCTAGAATTAATTTCCAACACCTCCACTCCTCCCTCTCCGACATCTATTTAAAGAAGAGGCCCTCTATGAATATTTGATATATGAATGAATCACCCACAAGTGTAAATCAGACATACATAGCACATCTAGAATCAGTTTGATTATCTCCATTATTTAGGAACCATCCATCATGATTAACCTACCGACCATTCAGCTATTAGCGTTTACCATTACACAGATATTGTCTTTTAAATCACAAAAGTAGAATGATAATGCTAGTGTTCATGAAACTAAAAATCGACGTGTCTGTTCATGTAATGTTTACTCTCGCCTTACTTATGACGATGCTTTCGTTTAAGGAAGTCTCCGCCATGAGCAGGCAAAGGCAGTTGATGACCAATAAAAGCATTTGTGTTCACTCTTTGAATGAAGCGGCGATGGAAATAGGAGGGTTAACATTGTGGAAATCACTTGAAAATGGTCAGCCCAACCGTAATGTTTCGAAACCCCCACCTCGACATAAGTTTGTAGCAGCGCGACCATCTCCCTGACTTTCCTACAACAGGCATGTTCCGACATGTCCACCCACTCGCCAAGAAAAGGAGCAGCGGAAGAAGGTAGATGGCAAGGGAGAAATAATGAAGATTTTTCAAACTTCCGTTAAGGGTGTAAAGCACCCATCTGCATATCATATTTACTAACATGACATTTCATTTTGACGCCATTGGTTTGATAAAACTCGAAAACTTCCCACTTACATATATTTTTATGTTTCTCGTATATTCTTCTGTGGACATAGATTAATATCATTGGAATTGAATGGAACACAAATTGAAATAATCATTCATACCATCAAATGAAGCACGATGGAAAAGCATGCCTTGTTGATGTATTTTTTCGTATTTTTTCATAATAGACTGCATATTTCTTAACAGGTGCAGAGAAATCGATTTCTCGTTTTTAACCCCTAAAACGAAAAATTATTTTAATGACAATAAGATAGAGATTTTTTTTTATTGTATCAGAGTTTGAATCTCAAATTTCTATTTCATTTTCAGAGTACTGGTTAATTGAGCTGTGCGTAACATAGATATTTTTTTTTCTGAATAAGTCTAATTCTATTCAGTAAAAATATGGTACATAGTGCGATTACAAACAAGAGAAGCAAGAAGCGGGCCATCTAGAAATAATAAACTATCAACCTTGGTCCCGAAGAGAGAAGCAGAAACAAGAAAAAAGCTGTGAACAATGAAGAGAGAGCTTGAAGAAAAAGTCGGATTCTGCCCAGACTTGGCAAAGGCATCCAGGCGAAGTTTTTTTCCTTTCTTTTTGTTGACTTTAACGCATCCCACTTGGTGTGGATGAGTCGGAACTTCTTGTAGACTGGTATTGACCAAGGGAGGAGTCTCCTTATCAGTGTCTGAAGAGGAAGACTCATGAGTGTGTTTCTGAAATATCGTCATGGTTGGAGGATCCTCAGGTGCGGCGGAGGACAAGTTATTCATCTCTTGAGTATGTTCCATTTCTGCATCACTCTCATCATCCTATGAACTTGAGGATTCAAAGTCTTTCGCGGGCAGCGGACTACAAGGTGTCCATCTTTTGGATTTGAGCTTCTTTGAGATGTTTTATTTTTTATTTTTTGCAATGAAGGTGGTGCAATAATTCTGAAGATGCCCAGTTTTGTGACAATGGCGGAAGCAGAAGGTAGCATTCTCATAATCTAAGAGTTGTGTCCAAACAAAGTCACCTATTTTGAGATTAATTTGTTCGGGCAGGCCTTTGCTGATGTCCACTTCCACACATAATCTAGCATATGTGTATAGTCGTTGACGTTCCTGCGAGTAATCTGTTGTCAGGAAGTGGCCCAGGGCATTTCCTATTCCTTGATATACTGAAAGAGTCAAACATGGGCTGGTAAATTGGGAAGCTTGACCTAGACAGGAATCCTGGTCGAAATCTGGGTACTAGGGGATGATGAATAAACCCACTGCTCCCCAAAATCACATGCCTTATGTAAGAGCTTGTTGATAATGCTTGTTGTGATTGAGAAGTACTATCAAGAAATCCTTTGAGCAGAAGTTGACCTTGTAGTTGTGGGTCCAGTGAGCGAACATCCACTCATAGAGTTCCTTGGTTCGAGGCCAGAGTCCATTGAATCTACAGATGATAGCATTTTCTACAAACTTTTGCTGTTGTTCTGCCAGATCTGGATGGGAAATATCTATGGAGGGAACATCCTCTAGTATTTCAACCAGAAAAGGCTTGGGGTCCTCAGGGGTTTGGGTAGCTTTCTTGGGTTGTGCATGGACAACATCCTTGTAGGAGAACGCTGGAGTAGAAGAGGAATTTCCTGCGGCTCCTCCTCTCAAACAAAGGGATAAAAATAAAGTAGCACCTTTTTCAATGTTGTAGAAGAAGGGAAAAGAGGCATCAAGCTATTTACCTGCATAGAGAAGCTGTTGAAGAGCTGTGCAGATTCCCAGCTTGTGTTGAAGGGTGTGCATGAGATTTTGAACTATGTCTGTTGGGAAAACCCAAAGCACCATGGATCTGCTCGACAGGAGAGAGATCTGGATTTTAAATGTAGGGGAGCATTGTTCTCAGAAAAATCGACTTCTCGTATTCAAATGTTAGTCCATAGTGATGAGTTTTGCCTGTTCTTCAATGTGCGTGGCCCAATCTATCTTCCTGATGGGTGGGCACCAGGGATCTTTCTGGAGCGTCTCGGTGTCGGATCCTTTTTTATCTTCGAATGCATGTCTTCTTGGGGGATGTTGGTGAGGAGGTTCCTCCTTCAGTTTGTGATTGGCGCTTGAGAACATATCTGTTGCAGCATTCAGGGACGCAGACTGGATTTTGGGCAGAATATCTTCCATCCGCATCCGAAACCCTGCACTACTACTTTTAGGATGAGTCTCGAGTGGGGACGAAGTATCATGGCTGTCCAAAGGATCAAGAGCATAAAAAAATCCATGAGTGGCTTCATCTGGAGCAGCAGGTGAACTAAGGGGGCCTCGAGAGGGCTGGATCTCCTCTTAGCCATCATTGAGGAGCAGTGGCATCTTTAGAGTTGCAAGGCATAGCTGTTGCGGTGCAAATGCAGCAAAGGAAGGTTCGGCAGCTGCAGAGGAAGAGGTGAGTAGAACCCTAGCCGTCAACATAATCGCTCTTAGCTACTGCATGCACTATTCTTAACCACCCCATGCGTAACATGGATATTAATGTTATTTAAATATTAATAATATTAAAGACAACAATATATATTTGAAAGCAGGTGGGATATATGTAACCATAGTATGTATAGTCTCACTAGGTGTGGTAGCTTTATTTTATATACAAGTATTAAGTGATTTAGAGTGAATGAGACATAGAATATCTTGACAATATGCAGAAATACATTGACTTCATATTAATAGAAATATGTTTGTTTTTAAAATATAAAAAAAAATGAAACAAAAAAGAGTGATTTGGATACCTTAATGGCTACAACAAAAAAATGTTGCGATTTCCATGTTGAAGCAGAACATGAAAAATTGATTATAGCAGGGTGCCATAAAATTAAAACAAAAATAAAAAAAATTTAAAACATCAATAAACTTATTTCACAAACAAAAAAAACAACACGAATTACTTGCAAGAAACTGCCAAGACCCTGCAGACATAAACGTAGCAGACGCAATAGGCTCGAAACAAAAACACAGTAGCCACATACGCGATAAGCCCGAAACAAAAACAGAGCAGACACATACGCAATAACCACAAAACACAATCACAATAGACGTAGACGCTAATAAGCCTGAAAACCATTAACGGGTCTGGACTGGTGCTTTTATAAACTAAAGTTCGACTGAATTATATTAAGAGTTCGATTGAACTTTTATAAAAGTTCAGCTGAATTGTTGAGAAAAAGAGTTTTCCGCCCCCGATTTTCACAAAAGTGTAACACAACTTCATGGATTTACCCAACTCTCAAATATTTAGAGATATTTACCTCACATATATAAATACCAACATAGATCCATCTGAATGATGGATTTATCCTGACAAAGAGAGATCAAATCCCTCATGATACAAATATGTTTTTTATTACAAAACATGGGGAAAGGTTTGCACCCCAAGTGATTTGATTCCGTCATATCTGAAATTGGAAAGAGCCCCTCTCTATTTCCATATATATATTAAAAATCTTTTATTCAACATATCTATTGAAATATTTGATTCATAACCCACATTAAACTTTTTTGTTATCAATATTTGATGTTAAAATATTTTGCTAAACATATATTGCAAAAATTGATTTATAACACACATTACAATATATCATTCAATATTGAGTATGGAAGAAATTACACAGGCGTATCCTAATGAAAAATAAAAATATAAGATATTTTTTAACCTGAATTATTTTATTTTTGTATATATAAAATTGATATAAAATTATGTTGTTTAATATGGACGTTGAATTTTTTTACTTGTGGCTAACATTAAAATATTTATTTGTTATTTACATTTGTTATTTATATATTCTCATTTTAAATATTATATGTCAACGAAACATAAAATTAATTATTCATCTTATAGTATCGATAGATTTATTTTTACATGTATATGTCTCAACTCCATATTAAATAATAAAAAATTACATATAAATTATTAATAATTTTTTATTTTATTGAAATTATTAATTTATTATTATTATTACTATATTTTTAATTTGTAAATATAAATATTCTTTTTTATTTTTAAATGTAACATTGCACAATATCTCTTTTATTCTAGATTACAAAATGTTTTTAGATATAATTGCACATATCTCCTTAATATATATGTTTTCTTTAGTCCAATTCCCTCTCTTTTAATAATGTTTTTTAAATTAAAAAAAATATATATCTTTTAAATATTTTCTATATAGGATAATTATATAATATTTTTATCACCTTTATAAAGTAAATATATAAACCATTATTACAATATAATATTTTGACACAAGACGGTAAAATTTATTCTTAGTATATAAGAATAGATTTAATAAAAACATTGCTTCAATAAATCATTTTACATTTTACAACCTCCACAGAGAGAGATTGTCTAAACAGTTAATATGATATAATATGATGTTATAATTTGACATAGAATGATCTATTGTATTTCTATAATAGTATACGTAATTCTTAAATAAGGATATATTAATAAAAAACAATTCTCTAATAAAAACAGTTACCATTACATTTAAAAACCATATTGTCAAATCCCTGCCCTTACACCACAGAAAAAGTTTTATTTAGTGTAATTCTCTGTTTAATTGAAGAAACCCTTTATGAATAATTCTAATTACCTTCTGTCGTAAATAATTACCATCTATTTGATAACAGAAAAGCATCAACAGAGTACTTTAGAAATTGCATCTTCGACACTTCTACAACATTTCCATCGGGATGATCTTCTATGCTTATGCTACTTTCCTCTCATTAAAAGATAGCCAATGTTTATTTCCATCAAGATTATCTTCTATGCTTATGCTACTTTTCTCTCGTTAAAAAAGATGGCCAATTTTCAGATATGGAGTTTGACCTCTAGTCATATTTTGTAGATTACCATCATAAACAATTTTTATACTACGAAACATATCTCGACATGTCGACCCTCTAGAGACTTGTTCTCCCTAACGTTCACCCTACGGTTTGTCGGTGATGCTTCCCAGGTGCTTCCGGTTAGTCAAATGCGAGATAAAAGCCAAATGGTCCGCTTGTATCGGCCAGAAGCGATATTGAGTCAGACATATCAGCTATGGTCAGACATTCGTAATCTTCGAAGAGTAGTCAATTCCGTAAGAGAAAGATTCAAATAGTCACTCATGTTTCCCGTGAGCAAAGTTGAGTTAGTCATAACAACCTCCGTCGTATTTTTCTATTACTCCCACCTTTTCTACACTCGTTTATTCCACCCATAAACTCGATAGCATGAACTTACAATCACAGCTTTAAACATGAACTGCCGTAAGAGACGGCGATTTTTAAGCAATCCATATATAAATGTTTGCTCCTGTGTCCTCTACGTACGATGACTTTCTAAAGGAGGCAGGCTACAATTAATTCGAATTCAATTCAATATTCAGCTTCATTCCCCATCCTTCTCGGATCCGTCTGTGCTCCGATGCTTCTCCGCTCCTCTCCCTCTACGGCACCTATTTAAAGAAGAGGCCCTCTGTGAATATTTGATGTATGAATAGTTCACCGATAAGTGCAAATCCGACATACATAGCGCTTCCGCAAGCAGTTTCATTATCTCCATTATTTAGGAACCATCCATCATCGTTAACCTACCGACCATTCAGCTATTAGGGTCTACCATTACAGAGATATCGTCTTTCAAATCACAAAAGTAGAATGATAATGCCAGTGCCCATGAAACTTAAAACCGACGTGTCTGTTCATGTAATTTTTACTCTCGCCTTACTTATGACGACGCTGTCGTTTAAGGAAGTCTCTGCCACGAGCAGGCAAAAGCAGCTGATGACCGATAAAAGCATTAGTGTTCACTCTTCGAATGAAGCGGCGGCGGCAACAGGAGGGTTAAGATTGTGGCAATCACTTGAAAATGGTCAGCCCAACCGTAACGTCCCGAAACCGCCACCTCCACATAAGTTTGTAGCAGCGCGGCTATCTCCCGGACCTGCCTGTAACAGGCATGTTCCGACATGTCCACCCACTCGCCAAGAAAAGGAGCAGCGGAAGAAGGTGGATGGCAAGGGAGAGTTAATGAAGAGTTTTCAGACTTCCATTAACGGTGGAAAGCACGCATCAGCATATCGTATATACTAACATAACATTTCATTTTGACGCAGCCGGTTTGATAAAAACCCGAAAACTTCCCACTATCATATATTTTTATGTTTCTCGTATATTTTCTGTGGACGTAGATTAATATCATTGGAATTGAATGAAACACAAATTGAAATAATGATTCATGCCATCAAAAGAAGCAAGGTGGAAAAGCGTGCCTGGCTGATGTATTTTTTCGTAATAGACTGCATATTTCTTAACAGGTGCTGAGGAATCAATTTCTCGTTTTAAACCCCTAAAACCAAAATTTATTCGAATGACAATAAGGTAGAGTTTTTTTAATGGTATCAAGAGACTTGGAATTTGAATCTCAAATTTCTATTTCACTTTCAAGTACTGGTTAAATGAGTTGTGCGTAACATAGATATTAATATTTGTTTTCTATTAATAATATAACATTAAAAAAATTATAATAACTATAATATTAATATTATTTAGATATTAATAATATTTTTTCTACTAATAATATAACATTAAAAAATATCTAATTTGACAAGTATAACTATTAAGAGTGGGTTCGAAACTTCAATAAACGGACAAGCCTTGAATCTCTATGGAGTCTTCATGGATGTCATATTTTATGTTTATATTTTAAATTATTAGATTAGCCACAATACTTTATATATAGCAAATTTAATATGTGAATAGTATTAAATTTTGTATTCAATATCTTTTTTATATTTATCTAAATTGTTAGAAAAGTAGTGATCCTTCATATAAAAGAATTAACATGTAAGCAACATTTAAATCACAACATAAGAGATACATCTAAATATCATATGTGGATTCCCCTTTTAGCATCGATGCCAACACTATGGTCCTTTTTCTTTTGGCTTGAGAAATATTTATCTTTATTTTTCCTTGAAAAATATTTTTTTTTACCTTTTCTTACCTCCTTTCACATGAATGCCAACGTGGGCGGTTAGAATGAAAATCAATCACAGAGATATCCCTCTAGTGATTGCACAAATTTATGCAGTTCCTGTTCATATTCCATAAAACTACCATGATGTAAAAAAATGGAACCAATCTTGATCCTTGTCCACATGAGTGACCATTTGAACCTATGACAAGAAAGGACTACAACATAAAAGAGAAATGAGAATTGATATCAAATGTTTATTGAAATATTTTTTTACTTCTTTTCTTGGATCAATAACATAGAAACCTTACCGGGCGCTTTCAAATTTTTCTCTACGCGCTTGACCTAGGCTGCGCAGTATCTCTGCTCCTTCGCGAGAGGCTGCAGGCCTGCCATGGCCCCTTCGGATGATTCATCGGAGGGGGCCGATGCACAAACATCCTTCTCAACTCTGGTAAAATATTTACCTCTCCAACGCCCTCGACCGGCTCTTTCTAAGTTCGTTAAGAAGTTAGATGGACCACAAGAGGTCGTTCTACCTCCTACTCTTCTGCGAATGGCTGCACTCTCTCTTGCTGAATGGGGCCTCATCGAGCAATTCACTAGCCTATGGCCATCCCCAAAAACAGTTCAACGATGGATCGAGAGAAACTGGGCAGACAAAGTAAGTGGTAAAATTTCCATACGCTTCTGTGGGAAAGGATATTACACATTTCATTTTGAATCAAGAGCAGATAAGGACTTAATCTTCAGAAATGGACCATATTTTATGGACTCTAGAGGACTGTATCTGAACAAACGAACTCCATACTTCGATCCCGAGCTGGATGTCCCTAGTGTTGTCCCGGTCTGGGTTCGGCTTCCGCATCTCCCGCTCCACTGCTGGGGAGATGACTCGGTTCGAGCCATTGGCAATGCTGTTGGGAAGTACATTGATTGGAGCGAGCCCAAGGACAATATGCAAGCCTGTGCGCGTATATGTGTTGAATTCGATCTCGAAAAGGGTCTCCCAAAGGCAATCAAACTAAAGGTGGGCGACTCGACACACATTCAGCAACTGGATTACGAAAAAATCCCATTTAAATGCAAGGTATGTCACGAGTACGGCTATTTTTCCAATCGCTGCTCTAAAATTGTTAATGATGAAAATGCTCAATGTGAGGAACAATGGGAAACTGTCAAGAGAAAAAAGACTACTGCTGCCCCGATAGCTGAAGCTCCTCCCAATTTTGCTCCCCCCAAGCCCAATCCCTCCTCTTCTTCGACTTCTCCACCCCCCCCCCCCCCTCCCAAGATAACATTAGAGTCATCTAATCCCTTTTCCTCCATATCCCTCGATGATGATCCCCCCATCCCTCTCCCTCCATCTCAAGATGAATCTCTTGCTCCCACTCCACCTTCAATCCCTTCTCCTTCACTTTCCCATGATCCTCCTTCATCAAGATCAACCAGAAGCTCTTATAAAGAACACGATGCTAATCTGGACACACACAAAAAACAAGGACGAGGCAGGAGATCCACCAAACAGCAGAGAGAAGAAAATGCCCAAAAAGATATTGCCATGGGCACCCAAAACCCCATAGAGACCTACATTTTGGGGCAAAACAACAAGGAAGCGGCACATAGAGATCGGGGAGGGTGAGCAACGCTCTGTATTCCTCTCACTCAATGATGAAAGACCTTTCCTGGAACAGCAGGGGATTAGGGCACCCCTCAGAAATCACTGCTCTAAATGATCTGATAAGTCATGAAAAACCAGGAATACTAATGTTACAAGAAACAAAGCAACAATACCAAGAAATGAGAGGGATTATTGATCGCGTCAAGCAATATGATGGTTGCATCTGTGAGTCGAGGGGAGCTTCAGGGGGAATTGCCACCCTTTGGAACCACAATGCTTGGAAGCACACAACTGATACAATCAGTGAGTACTGGATTAAAGTCATTCTAGAGAGCCTAACAAATAACCAAAAAATTGTCATTTACAATATCTATGCTCCAAATCAGTACAGGGATAAAGCGCAGTGTTGGAACTCCCTCAAAGCTGACATATATGAAGAAGAAAGCAGCAATATCATTCTCGGAGGAGATCTCAATCTCATACTCCACTCCAACAAAAAGAGGGGGGGTTGTTTTACACATGACCCCTATAGAACGTAGTTGGAAGTTATCATGCAAGATCACGATCTCATAGATGTTGTCCCCAAAAACCGTAGGTTCACCTGGAATAATCGTAGGTTGGGAAAAGACAATATAATGGAGCGGCTAGACAGGATTTTGGTGAACGTCTCCCTCCTCTCTTCCTACTCCATAGCATACGCTGTAGTTCTCCCCTTCTCTGCATCCGATTATTACCCCACAACGCTTGTTCTTGAAGCTCATGGTTCTCTAGGTCCCATTCCATTTAAGTATAGCCCGCTATGGAGTAACTTTCCCATTGTTGATTAGATTGTTAAACACACATGGTGTCAGCACATTGAAGGATCGTCAGGTTTCATATGGGAAAAAAAATTGAAAAGGACCAAAAGTGCCTTGAAATATTGGCCAAGAAATCACTATAAGGAACCAGAGAAAGTTAAAGAAGAAATCAAAAGCAAATTAGAGCAGATCCATAGCACGATAGAGGAACAAGGGCTCTCCCAAGAATCCAAATCTCAAGAATGCGACCTTTACTTCCAGCTATATCATGCCAATACAATGGAGGAGCAGAAATGGAGAATAAAATCACGCCAGCTGTGGCTGCAAGGAGGAGACAAGAACTCCACCTTCTTCCATAAGCAGACCACAGTCAGGAAAATCAGGAACAATGTCACCTCCATCACTGATGATGAAGGCCATCCTAAAACTTCCCAAGATGCTATTAAAAAGGCTGCCTCAAAACATTACAGCGCTCTATTAACTGAGACCAAAGAAGTTGAATATTATTCAAATCTGCTTCAATATCTTCCCACAGAAATCAGTGATGAAATCAAGAAAATCTCACCAAGGAAATAGAAGAAGAAGAGATTCAAAGAGCCATTTGGGCGCTTCAGCCAAACAAGGCCCCTGGCTAGA
Source organism: Pinus albicaulis (assembly GCA_034641835.2). Lineage (NCBI taxonomy): Eukaryota > Viridiplantae > Streptophyta > Pinopsida > Pinales > Pinaceae > Pinus > Pinus albicaulis. The sequence continues at coordinate 20,992 of JAXQQM020071253.1, read as the reverse complement.
TGGCTTCCCCATATACTTCTACAGATCTTACTAGGGGACTATCAAAAAAGACCTTATCAAAATTATAAAATGGGCACAACGGAAGAGCAAAATTGGAGTCTTCACCAATGCCACCCACCTTGCCCTTCTCCCTAAAGAGAATTGACCCTCATCTTTCTCCCACCTTCGGCCCATCTCACTCTGCAACTCCTCATACAAAATATTGACTAAAATCATAGCCACCCACCTCAAACCTATCCTCCCCTCACTCATCTCTGAGAATCAAGGAGGCTTCTTGGCCAATAGACAAATTTCTGACTCCATTCTACTTGTGCAAGAGGCTATCCATTCCTGCCAAATTAGAAACAAAAAAGGATTCATTTTAAAACTGGATTTAGCCAACGCCTTCAACCGAGTTAGACACTCTTTCCTCTTTGCTGTTCTAAAGAAAATGGGATTTTCCTCGCCTTTTATCGACCTTGTCGAAGCATGCATCTTTGGCCCTTGGATCTCTCCTCTCATCAATGGAAGACCAGGGCCATCCTTCCAATCTTCTCGAGGATTAAGACAAGGCTGTCCCCTTTCCCCCTACCTTTTCATCTTGATGGTTGAATCCTTCAGTAAGGCTCTAGACTACAAACACCACACCGGTCTTATCACCGGCATTAAATTTGGGAATGGAGTCAAAAACATAAACCACTCTCAATTTGTTGATGAAACTTTGTTAATGGGAGGAGCCTCCAACATTATAGCTCGCTACTTCAAAACCCTCTTAGACAGATATGTGAGTTAATCCAGAGGCATGATTAATTATCTAAAGAGCTGCATTTATGGTTGGAACGCAACAACTCAAACTCTTCAAAGCATTGCCAGCATCTTTGGGGTTTCTTACAAGTTAGACTGGGGGCACTTCTCTTATTTGGGCATGCCAGTGAGTGTTGGTTCTTTGAAAGCTGAATTTTGGGACACCATCATCGACAAAATGAAAAGGAAAGTGCAGCAATGGGGCTCCTTCTGGCTTAATCCAGCAGGGCACCTAATCCTTCTGAAATCAGGTCTCTCCTCATTGCCCTTGTATCAATTCACGGTTCTGCAAGCTCCAGCAAGCTTTCATCACAAAGTGGAAGCCATCCTCCGTCATTTTCTCTGGTAAGGGGGGAAAACAGAAAGAAAGAAATACAACCTCATAAATTGGAAACAAGTTATTCAACCTCAAGAACATGGAGGGCTAGGGATCAGATCACAAAACTTCTTAAACCCGGCCTTTGGTGGCAAGATATTTTGGAGACTCATCAACAGAGAATCTGCTTGGTGGAAGAATGTGCTAGAAGCCAAATATCTAAACTCTCCAAGGCAGCTGCTATTAGATCATGATATACCTCTCAGAGCCTACACCAAAATCTGGGCACTGTGTAGAAAAGCAATTCCAATCCTTGCTTCAAACATTTCTAAGGTGCCCAAGGGGGGCCACAACATTAGAATAGGGGCTGATAAAATAATGGGCCAACAACCTATCAAATGTAGGCCTGGAACCCAATAGATTCTATCCTTCCTTGAAAACAAGGGGATCCATAATCTGGGCTAGATATCCAAATGGGACATTCACACACAGCTTTGGACAAGATGGCATTTCCCTGAAATACCTGTTGAGCTACATTCAAGCTTGGATAATCTACAAACTCATCTCCATGGAATCGCCCCCACCAAACAAAACAATGATGATTGTTTTCGCTGGGACCCTTCAGGCTCCAGCTATACAGTCAAAGATTCCTACCACCTTATATGTAATAGTGATCGCCCTATGCCCATATGGACTTAATGGAAAATTTCCTGGAAATCAGAGAATCTCCCAAAAATCAAATTATTCATACGGGTTATCCTAAAAGGGAAAGTGCTAACATCTGATAATCTAAAAAAACGTGGTATTCTTGGCCCTTCACGCTGCCCAAACTGTCAAGCAGCTGAGGAAACTATCCAGCACCTATTCATAAACTGTCCCTTCACCACTGCATGTTGGAAAGAAGCTTTTCTGAAGGACCAACTCCTCTGGAGTTCCCACAGCTCCATTAATGAACTCTTGCAATTATGGAAGAGGAATTATCCCTGGCAGTGCAAGAATAACAATGTGGCTCGAAGAGTCTAGAACGCTCTTCCTTACTCTATGCTGTGGATCATATGGCTAGCGCAAAATCATACAATCTTTAAAGACAAAAAAATCTACATCCAGAAGCTATACAACAAGGCAAGAGGACTTACATTGTAAACAATAGCTGTCAAATGTCAAAGGAAAATTGACACTGCTGGTCTCTATGTTGAAGAAAGGAATTATATAGGGAGTCTGTTAGATCAAAGCAACAGTGGCCAAAACATTGGCCAAAGCAGAAATGACAATAGCAGTCACCACAACTCTAGCCACAGTTGGAAACTCAAAATGAAGGATAAGGAATTTGCGCTCTGCATAAGAAACTGTAACACACACTATCTCTTCTTTGTTGGAGCCTCCAAGTCTAATCCTGGTATGGCTGGGGCTGGCAAAATTATCTACAACGCCAACGGAGACATCATCTCTTCTTATGAATGGGGATTAGGCCCCCTCTCCAACAATAGAGCTGAAGTCCTCGCTCTATACCAAGGAATCATTCAGCTCCAAACTCTTGGCATTCGCACAACAATAGTGATTGGAGACTCGTCCATCATCATTAGCTTAATGGTCTACAACCAGACAACTTCCAATTTAGCTCTTCAGCAGGCAATAAGTCGTTGTCAAGCGCTCATCCAGCAAATGCAAGAAATTCGATTCATTCACGTCCTTCGCTCCCTCAACAAGGAGGCCGATGCACACGCAAACAGAGCCTGCTCCAAACCTATTGGCAGTCTCAGATGTAACACCCTTGATTCTCTCTGCTTCCTGCCATGAAAAGAAGAAATCTCATTAGATTGCCTGCAGAGGTATTCGTTGCAATGATGCCCAATAGTTCAACGGCATCCAGGAATATACTTTTGGAAATAACGCACCTAGCACCAGCACGAAAGTATCAATATTTACAGGTCCTGAAAGCAAACCACTGCCTGCCTAATCAGTCATAAAAACTCTATTTAAGCATGCTTTGTAAATGTAGTCTTTTACTATCTCAATTTGTCCAAATTTACACTAGATTAGCTTTCTCAATAGTTAGGCACAATCGGAGCATAAAGGAATCTAGTCCTACTGACGTTCCCCCCTCTCTTACTTCTCAAGCACACTGCCTTGTAACAATGGAGCTCAGACTCCCCAATATTTTTTGAATATAAACAACATCCGATTATGTCAAAAAAAAAAAAACATAGAAACCTTACCATGGAAGTAGGTGGCATCTTCTGGAATGTTTCAATCTTTAACGCAGTCATAGAAGGATATGACTTAGCAGTAAATATCATATCTATGAACTATTTTACCTTTGAAGTAATAAAATAACTATCCACATGTGTAGTATAGGGGGCCATTGTAGGAGTATTTATAACAAGAATGGATATTTGTTAGGTCCCTATATTACTAGTATTCTCCCTTATTGTTGTTAGTGTAAACCCCTTATTGTTATTATTGTACCCTTGTAACCCCCATATTTTTATCATTGTGCCCTTAAATTATTATTGTTAGGTCAGCTAGGATTACATTGTGGCCCCACTAGGATTACATTGTGGCCCCATGGACTCCTATATATAGAAAGGAGGTTTTGTAATTTGTATCATTCAAGAATTGTTCATTCATGTAATGTATTGGAGGTTTCCCTATCGAAGTGGCTTATTTATAAGGTGTTGATGTCTGTTTTCTTCTATTTTTGGAGTTGGTTTCACAACATTTGGTATCAGAGCTTTGAATTCTAGGGTTTCGCTGCCCAAAATAGGTCATCGTGGAATTTTAGCTATAAATTTTTTTCTACGAAGGTTTAGACGCTTAAATTTTGAGAGTGTGAAACTGAAATCCTGAGGAACATCGTCAAAAAAATTTAGAGCTTGGTTCGCAATATTTTGGGAGATATGATCTGTGGAAGTTAGGGCTTTTACAGGCTCCTGAATTTAACCTAAACAGGTCATCGCGGAATTTGCGCTATAACTTTTGTTCTATAAAGTTTCAGAAGCTGAAATGTTTAGAAAGAGAAGCCAAAATCCTAAGGAACATTTTCGCAAAATTTTGAGTGCTTGGCTTGCAATATTTTCGGAGATATGATCTGTGGAAGTTACGTCATTTTCCGGCTCCCGAATTTCATCTCAAAGAGGTTATCGTGTGAAAATGTTCATAACTCTCTCTCTGAACATCGGATAGGAATACTATAAGAAGTGGCCACAAGTACATGGACTGTAGTTTATTTTCTATTAATTTCAGAGCCAAAGGTGGAAACATTGACACGTGGAAAGTCGTTCAAGTCCGCTATACTGAACCAGTCCATAATTGGGTCATTGTGGGAGCTTGGACATAACTTTGCCTTGAAGAATCCAAATTAGGTCAAACCTGTTGCATTTGAAAGAAAATTCAGAGGGTTATTTCAGAGCCAAATTTTAGATATTGACGATCTAAAATCACAGAGATAATTCAGTTTCAATATCGAGCTCCTCAAAATCAAGAAAAAATGTGTGTATTTTTTTTTCAAATTACATAAGTCTTGTTCGAAAAATCAGTTCTAGTTGATTCCAAAGGCCTATTGAGCATAGCTCTCAGTATTGGGTTTTAAAATTCGTCCTAAAAAGAATTCAACACCCATTAAGCCTTCAGAAGGCTCTACTATGACTCATGAAGACGAAGAAATGCAACATATGATGTCAAAAGTTCATGAGCAAGTACAACAAATTTTGTTATTGCAAATAGAAACAAAAAAAGAAATGGAATTTTTGAACAAAGGCATGGAAACTGATATGGATGGTTTGAAGAAAGTCGTGGAAGCTAAGATGAATGGTTTAGAAGCTAAGATGGATGGCATGGAAGTTGGCATGGAAGCTAATATGGATGACATGGAAGCTAAGATCGATGAAAAAATGGAAAAAAGGAATGATGATATAAAATTAGACATGGAAGGTTTGACAAAGTTGATACAAAAAATGTTTCCTAATGGTGAAAAGATAGTAGAGGAAACTCATGATGAGAAAAAAATAATGCTAATCGTGATTTCATAAACTCTAATGTTGGCGGGAAGAACCACCATATTCCAAAGATGGATATGAGGAAGTTTGATGGCAAGGATCCTGTAACATGGATACTACATATGGAGAAATATTTTGATCTCAATAATGTGAAAAACACACAAATGGTACGGATTGCAACTTTACATCTAGAAAAAAATACATTTGTAAAGTATCGATGGCTTTGCTCCCATAAAAAAATTGTCACTTGGTCAATTTTTACAGAGGAAATGATAGCACGTCATGAGGATACAAACATCAACACCTTCTTTATCCAATTGAAAATATCACACAAAAGGGTTTATTGGGGGGGGGGGCACATTGAGGACTTCCAAAAATTGAATATAAGGGTAACTGATATTCCAGAGGAACACAAGATTGATCTCTTCATAGGTACTTTAAAGGATAACATACAACATGAAGTTCGCGTTTTGGAACCTGATTCATTGGAGAAGGCATTAAGGTTGGCAAGGAAAATTGAACGTAAAATTATGGCCACAAGCAAGCCTACCACTCACTTCTATAAAGAGGGAAGTGTTGCTACTCCTAGATTTCAACAACCTACAAGGTTGACACCACAACAGTTGGAAGAAAAAACAACAAAAATTCTTTTCTACAGTTGTGATAGCAAATACACTAAAGGTCATAAGTGTGCTCAGAAAAAATTATTTTACATAGATTGTGAAGAGGAAGAAAAAAATGAAAAAGAAGAGGATATACACCAGGAACCAACCCTAGAAGAGGAAGAAATGAGTCCGACCATATCATGTAATGAATTGGCAGGAATTACCACTCCTCGAACTCTCAAGATAGAAGGACATATCAAGAAGAAAAAGGTAATAGTGTTGATTGATTTAGGTAGTACCCATAATTTTATTTATTGTAAGGTGGCCAAGGAATTGAATTGTTTCCTATACCCAGCACTAGAATGTCAAGTGATGGTTGCAAATGGAGGAACTATAAATTTCTCTGGAAAATGCCATAATATCAAGCTATCCATGGGGGAATATGTATTGAATAGGCCAATTATTTCCATCGCAATGGGAGGTGCTGATGTCGTACTAGGAGCACAATGGTTACAATCTTTGGTGATGGTAGCTTTTAATTTTCAAGAAATTTTCTTGAAATGTTTTTCAGAAGGAAAGGAAATCGAATTACGGAGTATCATATGGAAGCTAGGAAAGCTAATAAGCTCTAATGTCATGAAAAAGCTTCTGAATAAAGAACAACAAGGCATAATTGCAAAATTATGCTCACTAGAAGTTACAACATCAAAATCATCTATTTCTCCAGATCTCCAAAGAGTCTTAGACAATCATTCCAATGTGTTTGATACTTCCAAAGGACTCCCACCTATTCGTGATCATGGTCATGCTATTCATTTTATTCCAGGAAGTGTTCCTCCAAACATCCAACCTTACAGATATCCTTATACCCAAAAGAGTGAAATTGAATGTATGATTGCAAAAATGTTAGAGGTTGGTATAATTAAAACTAGTCAAAGTTCTTTCTCTGCTCCTGTTGTATTGGTACACAAGAAGGATGGATCATGGCGCATGTGTCCCGATTATAGGGAGCTCAATAAGCTCACCATTAAAGATAAATTTCCAATTCCTGTGATTGATGAATTACATGGAGCAATTTATTTTACCAAGCTGGATGTTCGTTCTAGATATCATCAAAGTAGAATGGAGACTGAAGATATTCCTAAAATAGAATTCATTATGAATTTTTGGTGATGCCTTTTGGCCTTACGAATGCACCTTCTACATTTCAAGGGTTGATGAATTCCATTTTCAAACGCTTCCTTAGAAAATTTGTGCTAGTATTTTTTGATGATATACTAATCTACAGCAAGTCTTGGAAGGATCATGTTCAACATGTTGACAGGGTACTCAAACTATTGCAGGAGAAACAATTATATGCAAAAACATCCAAATGTTCCTTTCGAGTACAAGAGGTGGAATATCTGGGTCATATTGTATCTCACGAGGATGTTAAGGCAGACCCTAACAAAATTAAATCCATTAAGGAATGTAAAGTTCCCACAACCATAAAGAAGTTGCGAGGATTTCTCAGGTTAAAAGGGTATTATCGAAAGATTATTAAGAATTATTGGAGAATAGCAGCACCTCTAGCAACATTATTGAAGAAAGATGCATTTTCATGGACTCCTAAAGAAACTAAGGACTTTGAACATCTTAAAGAGGCAATGTTCCTAACATCGGTCTTCGCTATGCTAGACTTCATAAAAACCTTTATTGTTGAAGGTGATGCCTCATGAAATGGAATTGGTGTTGTTTTAATGCAAGAAGGAAGACCCATTACTTTTGAAAATCGTCCAATCAAAGGAAAGTATTTACAGAAACCTATTTATGAGCAGGAAATGTTAGCAATATTTCATGCACTAAAGAAATGGAGAACTTACCTAATGGGAAAACACTTCAAGGTAAGAACTGATCATTATAGTCTTAAACACATTTTGGAACAAAGACTATCTTCAGAAGACCATCAAAACTGGGTCACAAAGATGTTCGGTTATGACTTTGAAATAATCTAACAAAAAAAGGAAGCTAAATGTTATTGCAGATGCACTCTCAAGAAATAATGAAGAGGTGGAAGTATTGCTTTGTTCCATTTCTATTATCCAACCAGATTGGATAGCTAAAGCAACAGATGAATGAAAGAAGGACAAAGAAGTGTGGACACTCATTCAAAAGTTGCAGCAAGATCCTATTATATCTAATACATTTAGTTGGAAAAATTATTCCTTATGGTACAAAGATCACTTATATATTTGTAAGAATTTCCAACTAAAACAAAATATTCTTTTGGAATTTCACACTTCTCCTTTAGGAGGACACTCAGGATTTTTAGAAACTTAACACAGGGTGAAGAAAGAACTTTTTTGGGATGGAATTAAATCTGATATTCAAAATTTTGTGGTGGAATTTTTGGTTTAGGAGCAGAATAAAGTTGAGACAATTAAGACCCCGTGTCTTCTACAACCTTTATCTATTCCAAGTCAACGTTGGGAGGTGATTTCAATGGATTTTATCACAGGTTTATCTAAGTCTAAAGGAAAGAGTGTCATGATCATGGTGGTAGTTTATAGAATTACCAAGTATGAACACTTTCTTGCATTATCTAATCCATTTAAAGCAAGTACAATTGATACTACATCTATGGACATAATTCAAAAGCTATATGGAAACCCAAGGGTTATTGTGAGCGATAGAGATCGCATTTTTATTGGAAATTTTTGGACGAAGTTATTTTCTTGTTTGGGTACTCAATTAGCTCATAGTTCATCTTATCATCCTCAATCTGATGGTCAAATTGAGATAGTAAATAAATGTTTGGAAGGATATCTTTGTTGTTTTGTATTTGATAAACAAACATAATAGGTCAAGTGGTTACCTCTTGCTGAATGGTGGTATAAAAATTCATTCCATACTGTAGCAAAAATGATCCCATTTATGGCACTTTATGGATATTATCCACCATCCATAACATCATCTTTAAAAGAAAATTCGAAGGTTCAAGTAGTGGAATATCACATCCAAAATCAACAAGAAGTTCTCCAACTCTTAAATGACAACCTGAATTTGGCACAAAATCGAATGAAACAATAGGCAGATCAACATCGCAGCGAGAGAAGTTTTAATGTAGGAGACTAGGTATTTTTATGGCTACAACCATATAAAAAAATGTACCTCAAGCAAGCTAAGAAGGAAAATAAATTATAGCCAATGTACTATGGCCCTTACAAGGTGTTGCAAAATATTGGTACTATGGCATACAAATTGGAGCTTCCTGCTTCTTCACAAGTGCATCCAATTTTCGATGTTTCATGCTTAAAGAAGGTTATAGGTGAAAATCTTCCAGTTCAAACAATATTTCCAGAATTTGATGAGGAAGGAAAAATCATATTGGAACCTAAAGCGATCACGGGAACTAGAATTCGACAACTACAATTTCAGAGTATCTCATCAAGTGGAAGAACTTACCCACTGAAGATTCTATATGGGAGGATGAGAATTTTATATAGAAGCACCCAGAGCTGGGGATTTGTCAAGCTTGTACCTGTTGCTGCCATTATAACTGTGTAAACCTCACACTTTTCTTGACTGTGTTAAACAAACAAAGATTTCTCTTTTCTGGAGAAATCAACTTCAAAAAACCTTCTTACAGCTTCTGCAGTGAGGAGAAATCTCTGCTTTGTTCACTGAGCGCCTAGACTAGCTTTGTTACCATGTTGGAAATAATTTTTAAATGGAATGCTTCCATACCATATTGGAAATTTCTGAATATTTTGAACAAACAGAGGAAACAAATTTCCTCAACTAAACACAAGATATGTGGACAAAGAGATGGTGTAAAGCTCTATTTCATTAAGCATAAAAATGATTATAACAAAATACAATCTTTCATCAGAACTACAGTTCTGGTTTACATTAAATATTCCTTACTATGTTTTTCCACTTGCTTTTTTTACACAGATTTCTGTTGCGGCAACACACAGTCTCATATGCAGCAACACCCTGTTCCAGCTGCGGCAACACACAAAGTTTCCGTATGCTACTACAAACACAACATCAGTTGTGACAACACACACACAATCAGTTACGGCAACACACAAATCCAATTGCGGCAACACACAGGAATAGTTGTGGCAACACAGAGAGTTTCTCTGTTGCTACAAAACACAACGTTTCAAACTTCCTCTGTTTTCTACTCTATGTCTTCTCTTCTCTGCTTCTGTCTTTTTTCTCTGACATTTTTAACTACTGATGTTTATTACATATATATGTTGAAAACATATTATGACTTAAAACATTAAAAAATAAAAATATCTTTTGTTCTTATCGGCCTTTTAAATGCAGTAAGGCAGTGGGAGATAACACGGTGCCCTTTGTAGACAAAGTCAGCTGTTGCAAGGATTTTAACCCAGAAAATTTAATGCACGATGGAGTGAAAAAATGAATCATGACTTTGCGGCATCTGTCCTTCAGAAATACCATCAAAAATCATATTTTTGTCCACCTATTTCAGATTGCAGTTGGAATTAATTTCCAAGATCTCAGCTCCTCTCCCTCACCGGCATCTATTTAAAGAAGATACCCTCTGTGAATATTTGATGTATGAATGAATCACCCATAAGTGCAAATCAGACATACATAGCGCTTCTAGAATTAGTTTGATTATCTCCATTATTTAGGAACCATCCATCATCGTTAACCTACCGACCATTCAGCTATTAGGGTTTACCGTTACACAGATATCGTCTTTTAAATCACAAAAGTAGAATGATAATGTTAGAGTTCATTGAAATAAAAACCGACATGTCTTTTCATGTAATTTTTACTCTCCCCTTACTTATGATGACACTGTCATTTAAGGAAGTTTCTGCCATGAGCAGGCAAAGGCAGCTAATGACCGATAAAAGCGTTAGTGTTCACTCTTCGAATAAAGTGGCGGTGGAAACAAGAGGGTTAAGATTGTGGAAATCAATTGAAAATGGTCAGCCCGATCGTAACATCCCGAAACCCCCACCTCCACATAAGTTTGTAGCAGCACGACTGTTTCCCAGACCTGCCTGCAATAGGCATGTTCCGACATGTCCACCCACTCACCAAGAAAAGTAGTGGAAGAAGGTAGATGGAAAGGGAGAGTTAATGAAGAGTTTTCAAACTTCTGTTAACAGTGTAAAGCACGCATCCGCATATCGTATTTACTAACATGACATTTCATTTTGACGCCGCCGGTTTGATAAAACCCAAAAAACTCCCACTAGCATATATTTTTATGTTTCTCGTATATTATTCTTTGGACGTAGATTAATATCATTGGAATTGAATGGAACACAAATTGAAATAATCATTCATACCATCAAATGAAGCAAGGTGGAAAAGTGTGCCTTTCTGATGTACTTTTTCGTATTTTTTCGATATAGACTGCATATTTCTTAACAGGTGTTGGGGAATCGATTTCTCATTTTTAACCCCTAAAATGAAAACTTATTTTAATGACAATAAGATAGAGATTTTTTTAAATTTTACCAGAGTTTGAATCTCAAATTTCTATTTCATTTTCAGCGTACTGGTTAATTGAGCTGTGCGTAAAATAAATATTTTTTTTTTCTAAATATGTCTAATTCTATTGAGTAAAAATATGGTACATAGTGTGATTACAAGCAAGAGAAGAAAGAAGCAGGCCATCCAGAAATAATAAACTATCAACCTTGGTCCCGAAGAGAGAATCAGAAACAAGAAAAAAATTGAGAAGCATGAAGAGAGAGCTTGAAGAAAAAGCCAGATTCTACCCAAACTTGGCAAAGGCATCCAAGCGAAGTTTTTTTCCTTTCTTTTTGTTGACTTTAACCCATCTCGCTTGGTGTGGATGAGTCAGAACCACTTGTAGACTGGTATTTATTAAGGGAGCAGTCTCCTTATTAGTGTCGGAAGAGGAAGACTCATGAGTGTGTTCTTGAGAGATCGTCGTGTTTGGAGGATTCTCAGGTGCGGTGATAGACAAGTTATTCATCTGTTGAGTATGTTCCATTTCTGCATCACTCTCTTCATCCTCTGAACTCAAGGATTCAAAGTCTTTCACGGGCGGCAGACTACAAGGTGTCCATATTTTGGATTTGGAATTTTTTGAGATGTTTTTTTTTCTTTTTCAAGGAAGGTGTCACAGGAATTCTGAAGATGCCCAGTTTTGTGACAATGGTGGCAGCGGAAGGTAGCATTCTCATAATATAGGAGTTGTGTCCAAAAAAAGTCACCTATTTTGAGATTAATTTTTTCAGGTAGGCCTTTGCTGATGTCCACTTCCACGCATACTATGGCATATGTGTATAGTCCTTGGCGTTCCCGTGAGTAATCTGTCGACAGGAAGTGGCCCAGGGCATTTCCTATTCCTCGATATATTGAAAGGTGCAAAATATGGGTTGGTAAATTAGGAAGCCTATCCTAGATAGGAATCCTAGTCGAAATCTGGGAACCAGGGGGTGATGAATAAACCTGCTGCTCCCCGAAACCATGGGCCTTCTGTAAGAGCCTGTTGATAATGCTTGTTGTGATCGAAAAGTAATATGAAGAAACCCTTTGAGCAGAAGCTGACCTTGCAGTTATGGGTCCTGTTGGTGAAGATCCACTCGTAAAGATCCTTGTTTTGAGGCCAGAGTCCATTGAATCTGTAGATGATAGAATTTTCTGCAAATTTTTGTTGTTGTTCTGCCAGATTTGAATAGGAAATCTCTATGGAGGGAACATCCTCTAGTTTGTCAGCCAGAAAAGGCTTGGGGTCCTCTAGGGTTTGGGAAGCTTTCTTGGGCTATGCATGGACAAGATCCTTATAGGAGAAAGCTGGAGTAGTAGAGGAATTTCCTGTGGCTCCTCCTCTCAAACGAACGGATAAAAATAAAGTAACACCTTTTTCAATGTTGTAGAAGAAGAGGGGAAAAGAGGCATCAAGCTATTTACTTGCATAGAGAAGTCATTGAAGAGTTGTGTGGATTCCCAGCTTGTGTTCAAGGGTGTGCATGAGATTCTGAACTCTGTCTATTGGGCGGACCCAAAGCACCATGGATCTGCTCGATAGGAGAGAGATCTGGATTTGAAATGCAGGGGAGCGTTGTTCTAAGAAACCTCGACTTCCCGTATTCAAATCTGAGTCCAGAGTGATAAATTTTTCCTGTTTGTCAATTTCCGTGGCCCATTCTGTGTTCCTGATGTTAGGCACCAGGGATCTTTCTGGAGCATCTCGGTGCTGGATCCTTTTATATCTTTGAATGCATGTCTTCCTGGGGGATGTTGTTGAGGAGGTTCCTCCTTCAGTTTGTGATTTGCACTTGAGAACATATCCGTTGCAGCATTCAGGGACACAGAGTGGTTTTTGGACAGAATATCTTCCATCTGCATCCAAAACTCTGCACTGTTGCTTTCAGGATGAGTCCCGAGTGGGGACGAAGCATCATGGCTATCCAGAAAATCAAGAGCATGAAAAACGCTGTGAGTGGCTTCATCCGGAGCGACGGGTGAACTAAGGGGGCCTCGAGAGGGCTAGATCTCCTCTTGGCCATCGTTGAGGAGCAGTGGCGGCTTCAAAGTTGCAAGGCAGAGTTGCTGCGGCGCGACTGCAGCAAAGGAAGGTTTGGCAGCCATAGAGGAAGAGGTGAGCAGAACCCTAGCCGTCAACATAATTTCTCTTAGCTACTACATGCACTATTCTTAACTACCTCATGTGTAACATAGATATTAATGTTATTTAAATATTAATAATATTAAAGAAAAAAATATATATTTGAAAGCATGTGGGATATATGTAACCATAGTATGTATAGTCTGACTAGGTGTGGTAGCTTTATTTCATATACAAGTATTAAGTGATTTAGATTGAATGAGACATAGAATATCCTGACAATATGCATAAATAAATTGGTTTCATATTAATAGAAATATGTTGGTTTTTAAAATATAAAAAAAATGAAACAAAAAAGAGTGAGTTGTATATCTCAATGGCTACAACAAAAAATGTTTTGATTTCCATGTTGAAGCAGAGCATGAAAAACTGATTATAGCAGGTTGCCATAATATTAAAACAGAAAGAAAAAAAATTAAAACATCAATAAACTTATTTCACAAAGAAAAAAACAACAAAAATTACTTGCAAGACTCTGCCAAGACCCTGCAGACACAAACGTAGTAGACAAGATAAGCTCGAAAAACAAACACAACAGACGCATACGTGATAAGCCCGAAACAAAAACAGATAAAATGCATATGCGATAAGCATGAAACACAGTCAAAATAGACACAGACGCTAATAAGCCCGAAAAACATTAACGGGTCTGGACTGGTGCTTTTATAAACTAAAGTTCAGCTGAATTATATTAAGAGTTCGGTCGAACTAATAGTTCGACCAAACTTTTGTTTTCGGTATTCCCATTTCTGGCCAAAAATTTGTTTGCCCACGCTGTCAGTACGTCATCAATATAAACAGCAGAATGAGTTTGGCTGAACTAATTTAAAAAGTTCGGCCGAACTCTATAATAGTTTGACCGATCTTTTATAAAAGTTCAGCCGAATTGTTGAGAAAAAAATTTTTTCCACCCCCGATTATCACAAAAGTGTAACCCAACTTCATGGATTTACCCATAAATATTGTAAAACCAATGATCTTGATGATAATTTCTTCAGTGATGGTGAAAAATTGATAGAGGATTTTATATTTGGAGGAGTTTCAAAAAAAATTGGCTTGGCTTCAAAAGTCACCTCAAATGGAGTTTTGGGAACGGACAAAGAATCATGATTGTTGAAAGGAATATCAGAGGGGAATAGTTAATTGAATGTCTACATAGGAGAGTGTTTTTATTCATTTCCCAGCTCATAAAACATGGAGGATCACATCTCGATATGGATTGGCACAGAGGAACTGGGTATACAGGATAATTTAGGAGCTGAATAGAGATACTATATGGAAGCAACAAGAGGCATGGGATGGAATAGAGTAAACACAGGAGATAGGATTTTCTGGGGTGGCAGTATTCTAAAAGGAAATATTATTATAAAAGAAACATATCTGGTGAACTTGGAAACACATTATGGAAAGACTCGTGAATTTTGGTTCACCAAATTATGGAAGGTCAAAACAAAAATCAAAATAATAATCTTTTTATGCTGTTTGTGGAAGGAGAAAAACTTAGCCTGGAAGAATTTAATGAATAAAGGAAAAATTGGCCCAGGAATCTGTTGCTTGTGTATGAAGCGGGAAGAGGAAAATAAGGATATTTTTTACAACTATGTATTCTCAACTAAGGTCTGGTCCCTATTATGTAATCACTTTCATTATCAATACTCTTACTATCAATCTAGAGAAGAATGCACAAAATGGTTGATGGGAAAAGGTAAATGATTTATTATTATTCCTCTAGTATATCATTGGTTTATTTGGAAGAGTAGAAATATGATTTTTTTTTAGAATAATAACACAGTAATGGGGTGGATTGCAAACCAAATCATTCAAATATGGGAGGCATTAAAAATCCAAGAGAAACCTCCTAAATATCTATCAATCAGAATGAGACCTCATCAAATCAATTATCCAGCTGGATTATTCGATGGTGCAACACAAAATGGGAGATGAGGATGTGGTGCCTTGTTGATGATATATCTGATATGCCATTGTAAACTTCATTGGTATGGTGGACTAGGTTATAACACTATGATGGAGATATTGGCACTATGGGGCATTCTATGGTTTACAAAACATCTTTACATTCACACCATTTGGATCTTTCGAGATTCAAAATTGTTGATTGATTATATGAATAAGAAAAAATCAGTTGGCTCCCATACATCTCTCATCTTGGATTGACAGGATCTTAGAGATGGTTGGGTCATTCGCCAACATCACTTTCACACATGTTTATCGTGAATAGAACTCGACAGCTAATAGACTATCCAAAAGGGGGCTGAAATGCTCCATTGGCGAAATGCACTATAATCTCTATGATGCTGAAGGGGAAGAGGCAATCAATACCGTTAGATTTTACTAATGTAGGAGAAGGTCCAGATGGTGATTTTGGTTTTGAATATGAATTTTTGGAGACATGTACAAGGGGACTACTGACATAGATAGGATTTACACACAGTTTCTAAGCCTTGGGCATGACTTTTTTCTTAAATGAGAATCGATGGAGACTACTCTCAGCTACTTCACAGATGTATGGTCAGAAGACATAATATCCTGGATGGTAATGTTAAAATAATATATTTTTGGGTTTATGGTTTGAATATAGGAATTTCATTTTCATAAGACTCTAGAAATGTAACTCACAGAAAAACTGAAAATATTGGATCATTGTACTGGTAAATTTATATAAACCAAACAATTTTCATGCAGAAAAATGTATCCCATGTCTTAATGGAATTCCAACCCCCATGGGAAAACATCTTCATTTTTCTGAGAATAAATCTCAACGACAGAAGAGGAGGAGGGAAAAGGAAAAAAATAAAAATAATGTTGATTGCAAAGTTTCTAAACATTGATGACACTGCCTTGTGTATACATGGGAACATGATTTTATGTTTTTTCTTATGTTTCTGGCAGGGTTTTGAACTAAAATAATGTATTTTTTTTTTTTTAATTGTAAATGATTGATACTTTTATTTTCTACATGCAATAATGGATAAAAAAAATTTTTAATGCTCAATAAGAATGATTTTTTTTTTCAAAAAAAAAAAAGTTAAGTTCACTGGTATTAACATAAAACTAGCACAATCACATTTACCAATGTGGTTGATATACGTCAATAGACCTATATTTAGCACCACATTTATTTGACCAAAATAACTATTATATATCTATGAATATAATTACCATATATCTTATATATTTATTTATAATATATTAATAATATTAACTATATGTATAATATATATTAAACTAATATATATATATAATTATAATTATATTATCTAATAATAAAATATATAATAATAAGATATTGTTAAATTTTTCAGTTGTAACTCAAAATATACCATAATTCAATTATAACATAATAATATTATTTTATTACTATTTATAAAGAGTATATATTTTTTACCAATATTGCATGCTGTTATTATTATTATAAACCAAATTAACTAAGAAACCCAAGGGTTTAATATTATAAAATCAAGGAATTGGTGAATCCAAGGGAAAAATATTAAAAACCTAAGAGATCAAGAAGCCCAAGGAATCCATATTAAAAACAAAAGACATGAATAAATCCCAAGAATTAATATTTTAAATACAAATGACTGATAAACTCACATTATTACTAATATTATAAACCAAGGAGAATAATCAACCTTAGCGATTGTTAATATTATAAACCCAATCAGTTAATAAACTAAGGGATCAATAAACCCAATGGATTGATATTAAAAATCCAAAAAAATGATAAACCCAAAGGATTAATACTAAAAATCAATTGTTCGTGAACCTAAGGGAATAATATTAAACCTAAGAGACTAATATTATAAATCCTTAAGGATATAAACCCTTGGATAAATACTATAAATAATGAAACAAGCATTAATATTTTAAATTGAAGGGCTTTAAAAACCGAACTGATTAAATGATAAGCCAAAGGAGTTATTAATATTAGAAATTAAGGGACAAATAAACCAAAGATTTTAATATCATCAACCCAAAAAATTAGTAAACCTAAGGGAAAAATATTATGAAGCCCATGGCTAAATACAGGTTACAATATTTGGGGATAGTAGCTTTTAATTTTCAAGAAATTTTCTTCAATTTTTTTTTTTGAAGGAAAGGAAATCAAATTACGGGGTATCGCAGGGAATTTAGGAAAGATAAAAAGCTTTAATTTTGTGACAAAGACTTTGAAGAAATAACAATCAGGTGTAATTGCACAATTATGCTCACTAGAAGTTCCAACATCAAAATCATCTATTTCTCCAAATCTTCCAAAAGTCTTGGACAATCATTCTGTCACACCTCCAATTTTTTTTTTTTTTTTTTCACATCAATTCATTCTATGGTTTCTCCATTCTCAACTATTTAAAATTTGACTAGGGTCAAGGGGTAAAACTTCTCTTAATCTATTCATTAAGGCCCTTTGTCATTACCATATTTACTATATTAACCTTTAGATCATTTATCATTACAAATTGAAATATTCATATAGACAAATAAATATTAACCCTTTTTATTGATTTAATATTGTATACTCCTTTCACCCCTTTTTATTTATTTATCATAGTGTAACCTTGTCAACTCTCGTTTTGGACAATGTTATATCTAAAGGTCTTTATATGAAAACCGTGAGCATATTAATTTCTCCTTTTTACATTCATGTTCTTAACCCACTAGCAAAATCGTGAGTTATTAGTCTCTTCAACGCTTTACATATAGTAATATAAATATCATAGTCCATTCAACGCTTTCCATATAAAAATTGAAGTACCGTCAACCATGTTGACATTCTTATATAAGAAAAAACCCTAATGAGATAGTCGACGTAGACGTTGATATGTATAATATCGGCCAACCCTAGTGTGCTGTCAACGCCATAATTGGGTATGCCACGTAATGGTTTCACGTATCTTCTCACCTGTATATCAGCGCGGTGTATGTATATTCTCAGGCATAATTTCTCATTATGAAACCTACAGTTTTCATACTGGTTGTTCACCGATTTATATTAATTCTTATGTATGGTTGAGAGTTCGTTTTCCGAGCAGTGAGATTGATAGGTTTAATTCTGAGTACCGCGTACACTTAACCGTGAGTTGTATCAAACCCTAACTGTGTGATTCCTCTTACGTTATGGACAGGTGCTTACATGTGCCGAAGATTTTCAGTTTCAGGTCGATATATCTGACAGAGCGTTTTCGTGTGGGCTAATCGTTGCGTGTATGCGTAGGAGAATATTGTACAATTTAGAAACCCATCGTTTGACAGAGAGAGGGGCACGCGCCCTCCCCTCCGTCGCCACACTGTTTCCAACTGCAGAATTTCGTGCCTCCGACTCATGACTGAGACAACTCGATTTAATCCTCGTACCACATCTCCTGAACCGAAAACCCCTTTCATCAAACAGCTGGATGGCAACCATGGAAGGGTCATTTCGGAAAGGTTGAATTCACCGTAAATCTTTTTGTCAAGGACCATGAAAACTTAACTAATATTTAACTTATCAATTGGGTACTGGGGGTGATGTGCAACAGGATTAATGAAAACCCCCTCGGGATTTTGTCAAAACACGGGATCGCTGCGTTCTTTCTTGACCAGGCTTTCCTATGTAAGTTGGATGACTCCATCCTAGGGTTTCCTGTTCTCATTATAATCCCTCCCTTATTCATGATTTCTTACCTTTCTTCTAGCTCTTTCATTTTCCTGTTTTCTTTCTTCCCAAGCCTCTTGGCATTTAACTATTCATGGGTTCCTTTTTTTTTCAAGCACAGTGATTTGGTTGTGTTTTGGTTTGGTAAGCTGTTCTTATCCTACTTATTACGGTTGCTGCTCGACTTTGTGGCGGGTTCCAGCTTTCATGCGGTAGGTTCCAAGTTTCCTTTCCACAGAGCAGGCTCGCTGTCGTGCCTGCAAATTTCATCACTGGCGGGTAACTCTTTGTTTTCGTTGGATATCTTCCCTACTCTCTACTTATTAAAATTTTCTTTTCTCTTCTCTTATTCGTTTATGGCACAGAGGTGATCGTTTTCCTTTCATGGTTTGTAGAATCTTCTTGGCGTTTACCTATACAGGTTGCCCCAGAACCGATTCTTCACAGAACGATTTGGGCGCAGCTCCTGTTGCTCTGCGGGTTCGGCCTCCGCCATTTTCCCAAGTCTATTACGCCTTATTCTCTCGGGTTTATTTCTGTGATTTCTGTTTATAATATGCAGTAGTAGTTTGTCTTTCACGCCTGAAACCCATAGGTAATAATTTAAAACGATGTTTCAACAATAAGCGCTCTGATTTAATAGCACTGGAACCGATTGGAAACTTAAATTTCCGAACCTTAGTTTAAGTTAACGTAGCAGGAAGGGAGAGAATTTGTCCCATGTTTCGGTGAAATATTTTTTTTCGTGAATTTCTAACCTCCCAACTGTGACGGCGATCCTTATCACTCGAAGGTTCTGGTCGCCTTTAAAATTTTGGTTAATAGCTATATTTTACCCGCATTTTATTTTTGTTGACCTCGCGTTCAGGTTCGAATTTTGATAAATTGTAAAATGTCAAAATAATCCACATTAGTCCTGTTTATTATGATGAAGACAATGTAACTTACTTCTGTTTTATTCAATACATTCTTAATATTTTATTATTTATTTTCTTAATCTTTAATATCCGTTCTGATAAAATTACCCTCGACACACAAAGAAATGCTAATGGTTAACCCTGCGCTACCATACTGTTTATGATTGTGATATGACATTGATAAAAATAACATAGCAATATAATCATAGTTTGTAATTGCATGCGGGTTTAATGCTATAGGTTACGCATATATATTCATCATCGCTTTATTGGACATCTGTTGATTTATCTATCATGTCTAAAAAGGACCTCAATGTCGTGAATAAAACCCTTTGTACAATCCGGTAGGTATTAATTTAACGCAGAACCAACTGCATAATGATTTCAGTACTCGTTGTGAGGTCGTATAGTTGGACTACTCATTTATTCGCATGTTTATTTTGTCCACATCTATTTTGGTTCCCCATATCACTCATTTATAAATGTTGTTAACATGTTTTATTGAGTTAGCGCTCGGCGCTTATGTTGATTGTTGTTTTGCATATATATATGTGTTCGATAGTAGTTGATTAGGGTACCTTAATGATAAGTTAAGTTTTGTTATTATATAGAAGTTTCAAGGATTAAAAGTACATCGAAAGTGCCATATGCACTTTAAAAGCTATAATTAAGATCACATTTCCATAGAGTAAAAGTTATTCTTAAGCAACCAAAATTTCAAGTTGCATACTCTAATGTTTTTACTGCTCTTTTATTATAACGTGTAAATTGCAATACTACTACACTATTTTTCAAGCATACATATGAACATGTACTTTCACTTTTGTATAGTTACATGCAATACAAGTTAATGTTTAATTTCCTGTGGAGACTAAGTACCTTCAGATTTAAACCATATTTGGTTTAAAGATTCTGGGGGTTTCTGCTCTAGAGATTTCTGGTCTACAACTAAACAGAGACTGGAAGGTGAAAGCCTAAGGACAGATTTTGTTAAATGTAGTACTAAGATCAATCATATCATATCATTAAATTTTATATGTAGTCAATTCATATTGATTTAAGTAGAAGAGCATCAAATTTAAAG
>JAXQQM020085336.1:0-21562 GCA_034641835.2 Pinus albicaulis | reverse complement strand
TCTTTGGTGACGGACCATAAAGGACCATCACTATATACACTTACAGTGACGGTTTTTTAATGACTGTCACCATATGTGACATTGGTGACGGACCTTAAAGGTCTGTCACAAGCATGACCCTCACCAATGTGCTTTTTTCTTGTAGTGTACATAACTCAAACTTGCTCCAGGATCTACCAAAATTGAAACAGGTTTAGTTAGTAAAGTACCTTCTAGTTCGATCATTGTGGGCTGAAAATCAGCCTGTCGATCTTCCAAGGCTACATTGATGTGGTGTATGTTACGCGCCACGTCCCCTACCGTAGATGCCTCCTGCAGATTTGCTACAGTTTCACTTTTATTTCGCTGTGGAAATTTTTTATAATAATGAGCCTCTCCACAGCCCCAGCATTGCAAAGGAGGTTTTGTGGTCTGTCCCCGCTCTAGCTTGCTAGATGCCTCCGTGGGCTTCTCTTCCCCTGGCCATTTAATTCTTTGGTGATTTCTACCAAATTGCTTACTGATGGAATTTCATGATGCGCCTTTAGAATTTCCACTTTTACTTCTTTTAAAATTGGAATTATGTTTCTGGTTTTTCTTTGGCTGCCAGCTTTTCCCTCCTTTGCCTTTGGCCTTGGACTGCTGATAGCACATTTGGGCTTTTCGGATGGCTTCATCCATGGTCTGAGGATTAAAAAATTATATCCGTTCTCTCATATGAGTAGGTAGACTACTCAGAAACCTCTGCACTTTGGCCTCTTCCTCTCGGAGATAAGGAACATAACATAGCAAAGAAGTGAATTTAGTGACATAATCGTCCATGGTAATCTGCCCCAACTGTAAATCATGGAATTCCTTAGCCTTATCATCATAAAACCTTTCTGTCAAATACTTGTCTTTGAAATGCTGCTGAAACAACTCCCAAGTAATGTCCTGTTCATCAATACTGCGTACATTTTTCACTTCTTCCCACCACAGAGTGGCATTTTCCCGTAACTGGTATATAGCCAATCTGGCCTTCAGATTGCTACTATATTCATACACCTGGAAGTAATTATTTACATTAATTAACCAGGCTTCAGCCACCTCCTCGGCCTCACCATCAAAAGTTGGTGGTTTAATTTTGCAAAACTCCCCCTGCAATTCCACTTTCTGTCTCTTATTGTTTTGTTGGTCATACAAATTGCCCGACTCTGCCTCATTATAATTCTTGTTTTTTCTTTTCTGGGAGGGAATCTTTTCAGCTCTGCCTGTAGTGTTGTTTCCAGTTTGCTGATCTTCTTGTTCTGCTGATAAATCTTCTTCAGCACTGGGATGTCCCATCTCCTGATTTTGTTTGTTTGATAAACTCTTTAAAATTTTCTCCTGGTCTTGCAACAATCGCTCATTATCCTTTTTGAGTCTTAACATTTCCTCTTGTAATTGTTGCATTGTGTTCAACAAAAAACCAGTTTGGTGTTGTTGTTCTTTGAGCAACCGACTAGTCTTTTGATGTTGTTCTATGCTTAATTGCACCCACATCTCCGGATTCATGACTATTGGTGCTTGAGTTTCCTTTGGTTGCGATTGTGATGCTATCGCTCCTCTCATTATCACTCGCTTTCTCTCTTTCTCTCTCTTTGCACTATTCACATACACAGCTTCACCATTAGTAGACCCTTAGGGTCCTAGCGTAGCAACCGGCTCCGATACCACTTGTCACAGTTTAACAAAAACAAATACAACAGTAATTTTTTTTTTTTTACTTATCTCTACCTTTCAACATATAAATATAACTAAGGGGTGAATTCCCCATCTCTTGTCATATCCCTGACATATACTTATATTAGAGCGTTGACATTGATATATATAACTAGGAGTTCGGGCACATATTCTAATTATCATTCATGCAATATATATATTCACATGGTAATTAAGGTTTATATGGTTGCATATTATATATGTTTCACATGAATATTGTATTGGCGCTCGAATGCATAGTCATTACTCTTGATCCCAATTATGAAGAGCGTTCTATAGTTTAACTTAATATACATCACATCCATTTGGCATTTGTATGCTATGTTTCTGAGCTGGATACTATTTCAATGGTACCACTGTATTGCGTAATAAATAATTTGGGACAACTACCATGATTTGTCGGGTTTCATTGGGATTTGGTTGTTGGAGTGAATCAGTTCACTCGATCTCTGAGCTGATAGACTTAATTTCATTTGGCGGTGAACGAGCTCCAGTTCTGCCCTCATTTTCGCCTGTTCAACATTGTTCTCTCTGCCTCTGATCTGTTAAAACTTTGGCTTGCCCGCATGGCATTTTCACGGGGTTCGTTCTTGTTTAATGTATGTCTGGAAAAGTACCGAGCGAAATCTCTGCTCTGGTATGCAATTTCGCACCCCAATGCCGAGGCTTTCTGAGTTTTGCCCTTGGAGAAATGGACTAGACTACCGGTTTGAAACCCTCGTTGAACAATGCACAGGTATGGTGCTTCAGCACCACCCCTTTTCCTTTAAGTTCACTGTGATTGCTTTTCACTATTTGTGCGTTAATAATTTATGATAAATCTATCGGCTCATATAGATTTTTACATAAATAATCTACCAGTTGCAGAGTTTTAAAGTTAGGGAGTTCACTTAGTTATGGGTTTTAATATTTATTCTTAATATGGCATTAACAGAGTGCCAGAGGTTGAAGCTCTTTGACTCCAGGTCTGCACTCAAACCCTTGATAGTTTTCCTTTAGTTTTTAAGAGGATTTTGTGCTTCTCGCTTTGATATGCTTCACAGTTTCTTACCCTTCTTCTATTGTTTACCTATTCTCTGCAGGTAAGGTTGCAAACAATTTCAATACTGGTTTTCAATGACATGCAACAGTACCGTGGCTTATTTCTTCGCATAATATGCTTGCACAGGTACTCTGCTCCCAATGGGGCTGAATTCCCTTGATTCCAGTCTTAGGTTTACCGAATCCCAAGCTTCTTGATAATGGGTCTTTTTAGAAGTCTGCGGACTTCCTGTAAAAGCTAATTTATTTAGTTTTAATGCGACCCAGACTCCATTCTGAGAGAATACTTAAGGGTTAAACCCTAAGTTATGTTGTTCCACGCTTTTTATAAAGACGAAGGGTCTTTTATTATCAATTATGAGTTGTTATTTTAACTCTTGACAGTTCGGCTTTGAATTTATTTGATATATACAATACCATGGCGAATGTATCTTTGTGTAAATACCCGTTTTGGGTTTTACTTTCATTTTGTTGGCAATATTATTGTTGTAGATGTTCATATTCCTTTGCCCGATAACAGATTTGCGTCCTTTCAGTTCTGCATACCTATTTTCGTAAAGTAATGCATACAGATGTTATTAGGTCTTTATAAATATAATAGCTGAACCTGTAAGGGTTCCGCCTTGATTCTTTTGTAATGATTTTCTCATTATTCTGCAAATATTGTTACATGTAGTCATTAATACTTCGTTGAAGCTTCTTTCTTTTGTTATCTAGGGTTTCGCGTTAACTAGTTTAGTCGGTGACCGGACCATCGTCACAAATGTCCGAGTTAGAATGGTGTTATCAACCCCGGACGATGAAACCAAGTTTTGGGTACATAACCAGAACTCGGTCAACGGTCTGTCGCGTCATTTAACACCCTGTCACTGGTTCTAGTCTTGCAGAGTTATGATTACATCATTTATTTAGAACATGTTTTCAATTTATATGATTATATATATATATATATATATAGATATGGCTGCAAGTGCTTTTACAATAGCAAGAAAATAAATAAATAAATGCGGCTATATACTCATACAACATTTTATCTCCTGCATGTCTTATTTTAGCAATACTATTATGTATATTTTGTCTTTGTTACATATTAACAATGTTAACAGTGTTTTCAATTCACTGTAAGCTTCCCTCACGATACACAAAATTTTAGACAGTATCTCTACTTAATCGATCATATAATAATAACATGGAAAAGATAGTATTGTTTTTACTTTTTCTCTATCAGAATCTCAGGATAATAAAATTGCCTGTAGATAGCATTTCCTGTCTTATGCATTATATTCCTGTATATTCATATCTTAAAAAGAAATAGAATAGAGCTTTCTCAACTGTAATACTGAAAAAACCTTTCCAGTTTAGTATTAACCTGCTTAGGAAATTCATAGTATACTTATCTGGAATAGAAAACTTAAGTTGTGGTCCTCCCAACCATCAAGGGAGGCTATTACATCCTCCTCTTGCCCCCTAGCTCCAGAATCTGGACGGTGCCACGGGTCAACAGTGGATATATTTATCTTCCTGCTATGACCTCTGGATGGCCAATCCAGTCAAACTCAGAAAGTCTGGTTTTACAAGGTTTTCTTGAGTTATTTTCAACTGATCATAACCTGCTCTAGAAAATACTCTCCTTTACCAAAGAAAATTGTACAAAACCCCTACTCCTCCCCTGGGATTCAACTTTATCCTCAGAGGAGTAGGTAACTGTTTTCCAACTATCCCCAACCACCTCCTATTCTTGGAAACTTTTTACCAACAACTTAAAAGATTTTTCTTTTCATTCATTAATTTCTCCTATTAACTCAATAACAAAAAACAAAATAATAATTTGTTTCATAAACAATAACAATTAAGTCTTTCTTGCCATAAAATAAAAATAAACAAATTGTCTTTAACTAGTTAACTCTTAATGAGGCTGTCACAAACAATTTTAGAATTTTGTACTTTTATATTTCTATTTTAGAATTAGAAAATTTAATTTATATTTTCTAATTAGAAAACTCTTTATATTTTCTAATTAGAAAATTCACTTTATATTGTAATACATATAACTAGCAATTGCACCTAATGTTGCAAAGGAAACGCCGTAAGGAAGAAGCTAGAAAGAAAGCAACTATAATTAATTTGATGTGACCTTATATTTATGTTTAGAATGTGTACGTTACAACCTTGGTATAGAGAAAGAAAAAATCTCCTTAAGTCATGGCAGTAGGTTTATATATCTGTCTCTGAAGCAACAGAATGTAACTGGACAAAAATATGCAGATGTACTTTCTTTTTCTATAATAAAAGTGTTTTTTCTTGAGAAAAATCTAGTTCTTATAACTTTAATTAAAAAAAATTATATAAAAAACTCTTATAAAAATTACATAGTAACATTTAAGCCATGAGTTTCGAGACCACGAGCAACTAAAGAGTTAGCAAAGCTATAGTGAAAATACTTAAGACACCAAAATGTCAAACCAGTTGGTATCAAAACCAAGGTAAAAGCTCACAGGCACAAATATTTTCAGATCACTATCCATTAGAATCATTAGTTTAGAAAATTAGTTCCACAATAACTAATACAGTATACTTGCTTGCGTCACAATACTGCTCATTATTGGTGACTAGTTTATAATCAATACATGCTTCTTTTTTACTCACAAATTTCATCAATGACAGTAGTGCACGCTATCTTAAATCACAAAAAAACTCGAGGATTGATGGATGTTGTTAAAGAGCATAACAAATATTTAATAGCAAATAGTCAGCATGAACAAACAACATGCATGGTAGCAAATAGAACATATTACAGTAAATGAAATTTGAAAAATAGACCAGCAAATAATAAAATAGTCAGAGATGAAGGGAAAGCATAGAGAACACGAAAACCCAAACAATCTTGCTTGTAGACTGGATGCAGCTTCCTAAACGAGCTATCCAAGTCCAAATTCTAAGTGATAAAGAAATGGGGAGAATTTAGGTCGTCATGTACTTTAGAAAGATTGATCATTGAACTAAATCTGTTTCGATATGTTTAACTTGAATATGCAAGTTAGTGATTTTAAATCACTTCAGAAATCTTACAATGGATTAAGGAAGCAGTTTACTCTGCATATCACATGCTACCCCTGCTTCGTAGAGCCACCCCAAGGTTTTTGTTTTCCTCTTATACTGTGGTTGCATTTATTCTTCATTATAAGCATGGCGAAGAAATCCATGTCACAAAAAGTAACTACTGGAGACTAATCCGACCCTTTATACATGGTTTTAATGAATTATTGAGAAAACAGCAAATGGAAGTAACCCATAGATAAAAATTTATGACAAGTGTACCATGTCTGTGTAGTTAGATTTTCTCGAGTCTTCATCACCACCATAGTACATGTGATATTTTTCGTACCTACAAAATTATAGAAAAAAACAATCAATTTGAGATTTGATATTGCATAGAAATTCAGAATCTCAACCAAATATAGTCAACAAAACTCAATTAAAGAAAAATACAGTTTGCAGAGCTCATAAACAATCTTTTGAAATTCTTGCTGATGTAAAGACAGAATTCTATCGTATTCTTATAGATGTAACATAAGCCTTACTTCGGATCCAACAAAGTCAACGAGTTTCTTTTGGAACTAAGGAGAATTCTATGTCCTGTTTGGTTTGTATTATATGGCACTATTCACCTGTGCTATCTCTTACAATGGATTAAGGAAGCAGTTTACTCTGCATATCACATGCTACCCCTGCTTCGTAGAGCCACCCCAAGGTTTTTGTTTTCCTCTGGGGATTTCATCCCTCGGCGCATTAATGGGCCGATGGACTGAAAAATAAGCATTGCCCTCGGCCAGACTCAGGAATCTGAAAAGAATCTGACAACACTGGTAGATATTACTCAGGAGTCTGAAGAGAGCCTGGCAACACTGGTACATAATATCTAGGTGATTTAATAGCAACTGTGCTATTTTGTTGGAGCAAATGACGAGGGCAACAGTACAACAACTTTTAGTTGCCATGGTAAACCCATGTCAGGTAGTTCATAGTTGAACTATATAGCTATGCAAAGAGGACATTGAATTCCCGCACACACAAAAACATATGTTCTGGAAACACGAAATTAGAACTGAAAAAGAAACAGGGCTAAAGGGTCTTGAGGGGTAAGAAACATGAACACAACCCAACCTATACTATGCATATAAAATTGAAGAACATCCTGAAGAACATCTTTCGTACAAACTTCGCATGTCAGCAAGCAGATCTAACCAAAAAGAAAGAAAGAAAGGATCGATGCAGAATCCTTTAAACAAAGCTTAAGTAAAGCTCCTAGACATGATTTTTGCGTGGTGGCAAACAGATCTCACAATAAGAGGTAATGTGTGTACCTGAAACAGAGCTTTAATAAGCGATTCACTGAATCTTTTTGAACCCACAAAAATCGTTAATGGCCTCACTGTTAGGAATTAGTGGCTATGGGATCATAGGGAGCAGAAGGAATCCCTGCCCACAAAGTAAATTACTTCGACTTTTGACAACGCAAGCATAGCTAGTGGAAATGAACCGAGATTCAAACATAAAACCAAGCCAGCTATATAATGACAACTGAGATTCGTCTGTTTCGGTGGCAGCGCCAGGGAATTGATCGTGCAACCGGTTTTTCAGGGAGCATTAATTCTCTCAAAATTAGAAATTTCAAACAGGATTTCGCGGCCTCCCTGTAAAATTTTCGCCCCCTTCTGAAAAAACGATATGCAGAGTATCTATAAGGCTTATTCTCTTCAGCCTCTGCCCACTCTCTTCCGTCTGCACATACCTCACCGGCTCGTGGCCGGACAGGAGCTCCAGAAGCACGACGCCGAAGGCAAAGACGTTCGTTTTTTGCGAAACGATGCCGCTCTCTAAGTATTCCGGGCATAATCGGGCTCTATAGCCTGGCTCTGTTACCAGTTCCGGTATCTAGATTTTGGAATAAACCTCTCAGTCCCGGAAGAATTTGAAACTTGTGTTCAGATCACCAAACTCAGCAAATTTCAGTATGCGGCTCTGCAGCAAATGCGGCTCTGCAGCGAATGACTGACTGATTAAGGTTTTGGGTTATGTTAGTTTTTTTAACTGTTTTATATCCACGGCTCATCTTCTTTCAATCGTCTAACAACAGATCTCACGATCACCAATTGTACACATAGGCAGGTAGCAAAGTTCATTTCAAATAAATACGCCTTACGGCGTAAATATTTTGAAATTGAAATTTTATTTAAATATGCATATCATATTTTAAAATTAATTTATTTTTTTATTTCAATTTTTTTTACATGATAAAATAAAAAATGGTACTCAATTCACTCTAAAATACCAAATTGTATTAAAGTATGTGAAAATTAATTATTATGATGTTTATAGGGTTTTCTATTTTAGAATAAAGTTTTAAGAATTTTAATTTAAAAGGATTTAATCTCTATTAAATATTCTAAAATAATAATAACAACGTGGAAATTATGGAAATAATAATAATTTATAATTTAGTTATTTTTTTATGGTTTTCTTAATCATGATAATGTGAAATGTATCATGAAGTAAGTAAGTGCCTTTATGCCTATTCAACATTTATATAAGTCATTTAATTTATATGGGTATGCTAGTTTTAGCAATGTTGATCTTCTACATAATGGTTGACCACCTTATTAAAATATATATATATTTTTAGCTTTAACTCTTTATTTCACCACAATTTATCCATAAATTTAAATGTGATACTATATGTAACATTATATTGATTTCACAGAATGATCTATTTCTAAATTTGCAGGTGATTTATTCAAAATTTACATCTTGATGCCAACTCTTATTGTGTCAAAAATGGTTAGTGGGATTGAAACTAGTGAAATAAACCACATAGCGTTAATCATCACTTCTCGAGCTTGCACCCAGTAACCAGGAATTCCGAGGAGGTCACCCATCCTAGATTGCCTCTGGCTCAATCGCACTTAACTGTGGAGTTTTCCCCACAATCAAGTCCACTTATCTTGCTACCCCATTTACAAAACCTTAGCAAGTATTGTGCTTCATGAACCATTCAAATTATAGAGCTCCCTTCACTCTTTGTATTTAAGTATTGAAGGGTTTTCGCAGTGAATTATATTAGATATTATATTTTGGGATTCAAATGCATTCATTAAGTCATTCATGTATGACCATTTCCATGAGAGATAGTGGTAATTGACTAATTTATCATGGTTTTTGAATAGTCCAGATAGCACTCATTGCATCGGGTGATGCTCACAGGGGTGAAGAAGTGGGCTTGAAACTAGTGAAATGAATCACATAGCATCAATCCTCACTTCTGAGGCTTGCACACGGTAACCAGGACTTCCCGCAAGTCATGCATCCCAGATCTCCTTTGGATCAAGCATGCTTAACTGTGGAGTTTTCCCCAAAATCAAGTCCACCTAGCTTGCTACCCCATTTGCAAAACCTTAGCAAGTATTGTGCCTTATGAACCATTCAAATAGATCTCCAATCACTCTTTGTATTTAGGTATATAAAGGTTTTCGCATTGCATTATATTAGATATAATTTTTTGGGATTCAACTTCGTTAAATAAGTCATTCATCTATGACCATTTCCATGAGAGATAATCGTAACTGACTAATTTCTCATGATTTTTGAGTGGTCCACTTAGCACTGATTGCATTGGGTGATAGATGAATCAATTATTTAACGCAATTGAATCTCGACAAATTATATCTAATATAATGCACCGTGAAAACCCCTCAATACTATACATCTAATTAAATTTGTGACTAAGATTGATTTTGGGTTTAACATACACAAAATTACTATAAAAAAATATTTTTTAATTTTATTATCATATTAATCTTTGTTTTATTATTGCCAATAATAATTATTGTTAAACACCATGTCAAGCACACACATGGTGTATGAGGGAGAATAAACACACACACACACAAGAGACTCAACACACAATGAAGGATAAGTGTGAGGATTTCTTATTTTCCATTATACAAATATGTACATTTATAGTACAATGGTGTGACTCTTGGTTTCACATTCCAAGGTCACTTGGACTCCATTGTGACTTTTCGCATTCCACACCTACCCATGTAGGATTAGGTGTTCCAACATCCCCCTTAATCCGAAGGGGTATGTGTGAGTCCAAGAAGAGAGTTGTAATACAAATCTGCAAAGTATGCATGGCAGCACTTGGGCTGAATCAACTCTCTGAAATGTTGGAAAGAAGAGGTGGTTTAAGGATGACCACCAACACTGGAACGCAAAACTTGTTGCAGTTCCCGGAACTCTTCCAAAACTGGCAAGAAGCTAAAAGCTTCTGCTAGAGGAATTGTCCCTCATAAAAAAAGGAGACCTTCAACCTAAAAGAAGGGAGGTCTACTACCTGTGATGGTTTTAGGATTACCAACAACTCTGGAATGCTTTGAAGCATTTCCTGGAACTCAACCAAAGCTGGCAAGAAGCTGAAGGCTTCTGCTAGAGGAAGTGTTCCTCATATATGAAAGGGAGACCTTCGACCTAAAAGAAGGAAGGTCTACTACCTGTGGTGGTTTTAGGTTGTCCACCAACCAAAGATGATGGTTTAAGGTTGTCCACCAACCGAAGGCATGCTCATGGGCATCCGTGTCTCTGGCTACATCTCTGAATCCGGAATGACGAATTGTGGCTCAGGCTCGCTTGAACTGCTGGCTACAACTCTGAACATGGAATGAGAGATTGTGGCTCAAGCTCGCTTGATCTGTCGTCGAAGCTTGTACATGACCACCATTTTCCCCCCTGTCAGGGACAAGGTGAGATGATGGCGAAAACTCAACTACAAGTTTGTTCAATATCCGTGAACATGTTCTGACATGCGACTTAAACATCTTCTTGGTTGCTAATGCCCATTGCCAAGAAGCGATCCATCCAAGATGAATCTTTGTTCTTGCAGGAGGCTTGTTTCTGAAGCATCTGTCTGAAGAATGGGTGTGCCGAACACAGTGCTTGCATGGATGAAGATCAAAACAGTGATCTTTCATATGGCCAACTCGATCACAGTGTTGGCATTTTTCAATTTGTTGTTGTTGTCAGTGAGCAGACCGGAACACCGCAGAACCTATTACAAGAATCACTCCGAAATATGATGGGTTTGGTGTAGTATGGAACATGAAAGGACACATCCTTGTCACATTCAATATCTTCGTCAGGTGTTTTCAGCAGGGACAAGCTCTTCCAAGGTCCTGATGATGGGCTTAGGGCGTGTGTTGAATTGTCAGACCGTACGTAAATCGCTTTCTCGTGCAAGGAACCTGGCTTTAATCAACTAGAACTTTATCTTCGTCATCAAGGGAATACTTCGACCTTCTCGTAATAAAAATTGTGTTCCGTAATGGTGACTCTTTTGCTGAAGTTCATCTTGTTGAAGCTGAGATTCCAACTGCAAAAACTCAATCTTTTCTTGTGCATCTTGCAAACAACTTTGAATGTTACAAAGAGCATTCTTGCTCATTTTTATCATGTCATCAACATTGGAGTGAATGAGGTTATTTAACAACTCTAATGCCTCATTGATTTTATCCATTTTCAACAACTTAGGCTTAAAAATGAAAGGGTGTCGGCTTCAACCGAAAATGCACCCGTTTACAATGTGATTCAACAAATACAAATGACTTCAAAGGAATTCTCAAAGTACAAAATCTGCTCCTCAAATGATGGAGGGCAATCAAATATTTTTCAACAATTCAAGTATTGATTGCAACTATGAAGAAGCAATAATAAAATGTCAATGCAATACAATATCTTTGCAAAATATGTGCAGCTGAAAACACTATGCAAGAAGCCTTTAAGGCAACTGAATTTTTTCTTCAAATCGCTGTTTTGAAAATGTTGGCAAACTTGTCTTCTTATGTAAAATTCTTCAAAAAATCACCCTTTTATATATGCCACAAATCATAAAATGTCAAATCTGCAATTTTCTATATATATTCAGTCCATTTTCTCTTCATTTCCTGTTGTTCATTTTCTCTCTCTTCCTCTCTTTCTGCTGTTTACTTCCTCTCTTCCTCTCTCTCTGCTGTTTTTTTTTTTTTTTTTTAAATTATTGAGATTTTTTCTTTTAACCATATTGAAATTAATTAACAATTCTCAATCTAAAGAACAAATTATTGAGATTTTTTCTTGTTTATAGATGTGACACCTTTCCATTAAAAAAAATATAGTCATAATAAAGAAAAAGTTAATGTTATTTTAACTAGATTCATGTGAATTCAACCTTCTTATTCCAAACAAATGTATGTATATTCCAAAAGTGATAGAGGATAGTGGAAAACCTTGCTTAAGTATTATATAGCAATTAATTTCTTTATTATAATTTTTAGTACTACTAAAATTGTTAATAGCATTACGATACAACCTTAATGAAACAATTCTTAACTTCAATGAAACTTTTAGTTATTATAATATATTGTAAATATTACTTAGGACTATTTTGTCAAAAAAATTCTAATCTCAACTAAAGAACAAAATATATTGGTTCTATTATTGTGACATTTTTTCAATCATGTTAAATATAACAAAATTCAAAGTTAAATAGAAACTTATAAATTTAATGTGTGTTTTTATTTTAATTTTAACTTCTTTTTTTAACTGTACATTAGTATTTTTTTTCCGAAGTAATTAAATATATTTAATAAAAATAATAATAAGCATATAATAATATATTTATGTGAACTAAATGACCAATAAATGTGAATAAGCAT
The DNA here is from genome assembly GCA_034641835.2 of Pinus albicaulis. Taxonomy (NCBI): domain Eukaryota; kingdom Viridiplantae; phylum Streptophyta; class Pinopsida; order Pinales; family Pinaceae; genus Pinus; species Pinus albicaulis. The sequence goes on along the minus strand of JAXQQM020085336.1, from coordinate 9,056 downwards.
CAATCCATAATAAGCATCAAAACACTTATTTCATCATACATCTAAGTTGTTAAAATTAAAAAACATAAAAATTAACTAAATTATAAATTTATTTAAAATAATAATATAAGTTATGATATATACATTTTAAATCTCATGGAGTTTATAATAGACAATGTTAGATTATTCTATTAAGACACTCCATAGTGTAAAGGTCATGGGCTGGAAACTTAGTGGGCAAAAATCTAGTCATACTAAGGGTTAGCAACACATATATGTCTTTAAAATAAAAATGTAACAAGATTACTAACCATAGAGATTCAACCCCACTTTATCACGAAGATTCATTTCATATGAGACTGGTTTATATGACTTTTTTTTTAAATAATGAATTTAATTAACAAGGTAAAAAATGCATAACTATGGAAATAAATCTCATATTTTCAGCTATGTATACTACTAAGAATATTCTAGAGGTTAAATCCCTATCATCAACCTAATTATTATTAATAATTAAATTAAAATTCTAGAAATCTTATTTTAAAATAAACATGTCTATCAACATAATTACAACAAAAAATATAAATATTTATATTTTTTAAATAATTTTTTTTTAATGCAGATAAACACTCTCTTTGACCCGCCCTGAGTGAGAACCTTCTCGTATTTATCAGTATATTTTTCTTTCTCCATAACAGAACATGTTGGCATCCGGGGATTAAGTACTTGTCAATGAAAAAAAGCATGCCATATTTCATCTTGTTCTTATTTTTATTTTTATTATGTATTGAGAAAAGAAAAATATAATGTGTTTTCATGTTTTTAATGAAACGTTCTAACCATTTATTTAAAAATTTTATATAAAATTATAATTATTGGGATAGGCTTGTCAATTGTTGTTGTCCCATGGCTTGCCTATGTATAGTTGTTTACCTTTGGCTACCAACACCAAATGTTAACTACTAGAGCCCAAATTAAAGCTCTTCATACTCTATTTTTTATTATGTATTGATAAAAGAAAAATATAATGTGTTTTCATGTTTTTAATGAAAAGTTCTAATTAAATTTATTAAAGTGATTATTTGTATTATGAAAATATGTTTTAATAATATAATGAACTTCGAATTTTTAAATTTGATTTTTTTTAAAGAACTCTGTTATTAGAGTTGTTTCTTTTATTTATATTCATCTCTTAAATCTATTAAAAAAAATATTCTTTTGCTTAGACTGAGTGTTAGCCAAAGCCAACTTATACATTGTAACAATTGAATTTGGCATTAACTAGTTGTTAATTAGTAATATGATATTTTAGTTATTATTTCTTTTAAAAAAGAAAACTAAGACAATTATCATTTTTGGAAAATTTATTTATTTTGTTATTTGGAATAAAAATTGGTTATGGAAGTGGTTCCATAAAAAGTTAAAAGGTTGATGGTAAAAGTATTCTAAGAACTGAAGGTTGGTTGGACAATTTGAACAGTTACCTGTTTCTCTGAGGATAAGAGGCATATCCTAGTGAGGAATAGGGGTTCTGTTCAGAGACTGAGGAAGAGAGTGAGAAAGTTTCTTGAGCTGGTAGAGACTAGTGGAAAGCACTTAGCGTTCCTAAAAATTTTCTAGTACTGACTGGACTTGGGGTCCTGAGGTCACAGTAGAAAATATTGTCAACCTGTACCTTTCAGGTGTGGAGCACGGGGGAAAGAGAAGGACGTAATTGCCTCTCTTGAAGGTTGGATGGACATCAACAACGAACTGTACATTCAGATAAGTATCTGAGTATTCAATAAACTTAAACAATAACTGATTTCTTTTTAAAATATATTTACACGAGATGTATTTCATTAGCAGTAGGGACAGTAAATTATTTTATAAGAGTATTATGATTAAATCATGTTATTTACAGATTCAGTGAAATATCTGTGAAATGGTTTTCTAAGTTTACTAAGTTAGGTTTTCTGTGAGAATAAAAATGGATTTATTACTAAAGGAAGAGAAAAAATTAGCCATCCCTAGAATAAAGGCAATAGTCTATTGTTACATGTATATATGGAAGTAAACTTAGGGTAACTTTGAAAAATAAATTACAGTAGTTACTTTAATGTACATATACTGTGATATTAAACTGTTAAAGAAGGTGATAGGAAATTCGAGAATCAACAAATTTACATGGAATAAAATCAATCTACTAAAAAATGGAAGTAGAGATATGAAAGGAACTATAAGTTATCGAATAAATTTGATAACAACAAAAACTCGCGACAGATAGTTGAATGACATACTAAAAATGGTTGGAGAGAATTGTTGGTTCTGGACTCGAGGTATCCAAAACACATCATTCTCATTTGATATAACTATACATGGACAAACTTTGGAGGTGGTCCAGTCACGATAGCTAAGTATAGAGAACCTATGATATTAAAATTTCGAGAAATTAATTATATAGAAGCAAAGAAACAAACTTTTCTGAAATCCATTCTGCAAGCTAGTAAAACACTCACTGTACACGAATTATTTAGTAACCATATTCATTTGAAAAATACTTGCAAAGAAATAGAGAAATATCTGATTTGGCGAAATCCATAATAGACAAGAAATCATGTAGTATATTGATAAATAGATAACCAAGGTAAATATTGTTTCCAAAATCTGAACAACTATTATATGAAACACAACTATAAACTGAATGGAATAAACTGAATGAAAAAGCATTAAAGTTCAAAGCAAACAACATTCAAAACTCATATTAAAACATAAATATTCGGGAAAAACCCAATTAAGAACTGACAGGAATATTCAAATGAAACCTGCTTGAACAAGCAGTAATGAAGATGGAAATTAAATAACTATGAACAATTTACAGAATTCAGAAGAAGTAACCACTGATTCTGGCTCTCGTGAACTAGCCAAGAATCACAAATAGACTATGTAATGGTGCTAAAAGATTTACAGTCAAAGACCCTAACTGTAACTCAAAACTAAGACGTCGGCAAGCTTACGGACAAGCGAAAATAAAATGGATGGGTACCTATATGAACAGGGAGAAGAGATTGTTAGTCGAAACACCATAGTCGAATTAATGGACAGTCCTTATTCGGTAATAGATGGGTACCTGCAAAACTGAGAAGCTAAAACTATAAGTCTTGGGAAATGTAGAGCTAACCGGGTTAAAAACCCAAATGTAAATCAAAGAGCAGGTAACATAAACTATAATCACCTGACTGTAATGGAAAAATCCAAGAATGTGGTCGACCGCCATGCTAGAGAAGAATGAAACTGATAGCAGAAGGTGAGGGTTAGATATTCATAAACCAAGTGCACAAAAATATAAATTGAAGAACGAAAGAATCACAATGACTGAATTAAAAACCTCATATTGTGCCAAAAAGGAAATTTACCTGTGTTTTGGAAGCTGATTAGACCGATACGACTGTGCGAGCATAATTGCCAGATGGGTTACACCATTTTTCCGAACTTTATTAAACAACACTCTGTTCCCATTCATGTAAATAGCACAGAGAGAGTTACCCAAAAAACTCCACCAATGGAATGGGTGTAGAGATAACTCACAATAATAGTGAAGACAAGATATAAGAAGTAATCCTGTGAAGAAATCCCATACATGAGAAAATCCATGACCGTGTAAAGAGGTGATGAAGCTCGGCGAGGGTTTCAGAGCAGAACCTTAGCGCGGCTGCAGGAGAGCAAATGGGAAAAGCGGTTAGGGTTAAGGGCTAGACCTAAACCCTTCCTGCCAAATATTTCCAACGTCGATTGCAAAAGAAAATTAGAGGGATTGGAGATGGCGAGGTGGCCTTGGAAACGTAAACACAATCCAACAAAAATCAATATGCCAGTACTTTAAAGGTTACGGTAGTACAAATATTTAATATGAGACAGGATGTTCATGTGATGAAAACTGTGAGAATTGAACCATAGTTTATGCAACTTGTCATTACAAAATTACTAATGTAGAAATTTGAATAATAGTTGAATTATTCACCGAGATTATCCTGATTACACACTATTTAAGCTTCATGCATAATACATAACCTCTTCTACAATTGATCATCAATTTGCGGAAATAGAAGCAGTCGCATGCGCACATTAAAACATAATTAAGCACACATATAACACAGTATGTAATGGGGAAAGCTTACAGCTGAAAACCCCCAACTATCTGTATATTATAATGATAGAGAACATGTAACAATACATAGCACAAAGCTCTCACAACTCTCAGCACTATCTCACATGCTACACACAAACTAGCACGGAAGATGAACAAGTCACAGGTTCAAATCTCCTCCACAAGTCTGCCTGCCTCTACTGCGCAATCCAAGATGAATAATGATGAGATCCAAGTTCGAATCCACCTGGCTTGTACTACGCAATCCTCATTGGAAATCTCAATCAATGTGTGTGCAAATCTCATGCACAGCGATAGTCACAACTGATAGTAGACTCACCCTTTCACCCACCTCTAACACTGGTCTCCACTGAACTGTCCATGCATTGCAGTTAACTGATGTGTTCTTTACTTGATTTATGAGTTAATAATTAGTGAATTAATTAATAATTAATTCACACCACTCATCACTAGTGTATTTGTCAGTTAGACTAAATACAACTAGTTCAACCAAGTTAAACCGAACACAACTCCACCAACTGTCTCATCAACTCCACCAAACTCTGCCACATGAGTTCTAACTGAAGTCAACCATGCAATAGCTCAAATAACCCATAGGAAAAGCGTATTTCCTTCTGTCAGCTGCATGTGCCACATCCAAGCATCAAACTGAAGTGCTCCAAGAGGATAAGATAATGTTTATAGTCTAAATATTATAAGGGTTAATAATATTCGATTGTTCTATTTTTAGCCCGGCAGTCTAAAAATAGATTCCGCCCAATGTCTAAAAATAGAGGTCCATATATTTTTACCAACTCGACCAATCATCCATAAATAGCATCCTGCAACTCATAGACCATGATCCATATGTCTAAAAATAGACTTTGCGCCAAAAATAGCCTACGAGCCCACTTAGTGAAGGCGACTTATTTTCACTAAGCTCCATCATCTTGTTGCATTTTCAACACTCCCTCTCAACAAGATATGGATTATCTGCAACCCCTATCCTGCCTCTGTGGTATTCGAATTTTCTCCTGGTGAGCGCCTTCGTCAAGATATCAGCATCCCGATCCTCCGTGGGAATGTATGAAAGTAACATGATTCTCCGCTGCACACAATCTCTGATATGATGGTACCTGATGTCGATGTGTTTGGATCTATCATGAAATACTGGATTATCCGAGAGTTTAATGCAACTCTGGTTATCACAATAAATCACAGTAGGCTCCAAGTGTGACCCGAACAACCCAACCAGGATCTTCCTCATCCATATAGCCTCGCATGCAGCCAAACTCGCTACCATATACTCGGCCTTTGCTGAATTGAGTGCTACGGATCTCTGCTTCCTGTTGTACCAAGAAACTGCTGTCGACCCGATACTGAAGATCCCTCTAGATGTGCTCTTTCTGTCCGTTGGGCTCCCTGCCCAATCTGCATCCATGAAGCCACATAGCTTCACCTCATCCTCCTGTCTGTACCACAAGCCATATCCCGATGTGCCTCTAAGATAACACAATACATGCTTGCCTGCCTTCCAGAAGAGCTTGGTAGGCTTAACCATAGCTTGCGAAAGCTGGTTAACAGCATAGCATATATCGGGTCGTGTATTGACCAGATACATAAGCGACCCCACCAACTGTCGATAAACAGTGGCATCCACTACCTCCGTCGAAGTAGCATCCTCCTTCCTCCAACCTCCAGGAAGAGGAGTATCAACAGGCTTGCAGCCATGCATGTTGAACTTCTCCAGTATCTCCCGGGCATACTTACCCTGAGAAACAAACAGTCCTCCACTGCGCTGCCAGATTTCCAATCCCAGAAAATAATGAAGGAGGCCCAAGTCCTTCATCTCAAACTCTCTAGCAAGATCCTCCTTGCATGAAAGTATCAACAGCTCATCACCCGTCAAAATTAGATCATCTACATATAGTACAATGATCAGCAACTTCCCCTCCACCACAATCTGGTACAGGTTAGGATCGGCCTCACTCTTGGAGAATCCAAGTCTGGTGAAATAACTATCTATCCGTGTGTACCAAGCACGAGGTGCTTGCTTCAACCCATACAGTGCTCTCTTAAGCCTGCACACATGCGACTCACTGCTGAAGATCTCGAAACCTTCGAGTTGCTCTATGTACACCTCCTCCTCAATGACTCCGTTGAGGAACGCATTCTTCACATCCATCTGATGGATGTGCCACCCCATCTACGCTGAGAGAGCTAGGATCGTTCGTATGGAAGAGTACCTTGCGATAGGTGCAAAGGTCTCCTCATAATCGATCCCCTCAATCTGTGAGAAGCCTCTAGCAACAAATCTTGCCTTGTACTTCTCCACACTCCCGTTAGCCGCCTGCTTCACTTTGTAGATCCATCTCGAACCCACCACTGATTTCCCCTCCGGTCGCGGGACAATCTCCCATGCACTGTTTCTGACAATCGAATCATACTCTTCTCCCCCATGGCATTCACCCACAAGGGTCCTCCCACAACTTCCCTCGAAAGAGGATGGCTCGTCATGATACATTTTATCACAAGAAAATTGTATCTGGGGAGACCGTCCCGCATGTGCTTCCGTTCGCGCCGTGTCGTAGGTGGTCCCACAACCTTCTCGCATCTTCGAGCCAATCGCTCGCTCGTAGTGCGCCTCACCCTCTCGATGGTCGGGAGCCGCATGAGTGGTTCCTTCCACCCATGAACTTCCCCCCCATCCACATCCCGAAGCTCATCCTTAGGAACTAATAGCTCCTCATCTGCATGCAAGTGTGGCTCCCTCTCAAGTGAACACTTCATGGCTTTCTCCTCATGAAATTTGATATCCCGTCGCACAACAGTCTTGCGACTGTCTGGAAAATACACATGATAGTTGTGGGGTGTATCAGTGTACCCCACAAATATCCCAACCTCTGCAGTCGGCTCCAACTTCTTCCTGGCATCCTTCGTCACATGAATGTAAACAGGTGAACCAAAAATCCTCAAATGGGAAATATCAGGCCTCTTACCAGAAAACGCCTCCTCGGGTGTACTCATGCCAATTATCCTGTGAGGACAACAGTTCTGCACATATACTGCAGTATTGCATGCCTCCGCCCACAAGTGAATGGGTAGGCCTTGATCATGCAACATCGCCCGCGCCACCCACGATCGTTCGTTCTTCCGCTCAGCCCCCGTTCGGGCCGTGGGTTGCGGGGTGGCATGAGCTCTCTCCTCGAATTCCTTCGCGTCGGCAAAAGTCCTTGAATTCGCCGTGAGATGAATTCACCACCATTGTCGCTCCTAAGAGCTCTCTACTTGCTTCCTCGATTCCTTCCTTTTCAACTAGCGCCCTTGAACTCACAGAACTTCGAGAATGTATCGCTCTTCTTCGACATGAAGAAGATCCAGCACTTTCGAGAGAAATCATCAACAAAGATCACATAATACTTGTGCTTTGCTGTCGAAGCAACTGAGAAAGGACCACACACGTCTGTGTGAACTCTCTCAAGGATCGTCGTGGCTCGACTATCCTTCTCGTGAAAGGTGGCTTTCACATACTTCCCTAAAGTACACCCCTTGCACTGATCTGACTGCGCAAGAGTGCCCTTAGGAAGCCCAGTAGAAATCTGCTGCAGCATCTTCAAAGCTCCATGGTGAAGGTGGCCCAATCTCCTGTGCCACAGTTCGCCCTCATCATCCCGGCTCACCACTTCTCCCGCCTTGCATGCCATTGCTGCGCAGCCATCTACTTGCAACTGATAAAGGTTCTTGACTCGAACCCCTATCTTTCGGGTCTCTCCAGTTGTCTTACTGCGCAGGAAGGCTTTTCCTTCGCTGAAGACCACATCATACCCCTTGTCTTCCAACATCGCCACAGAGATCAGATTCTTCATCAATCCTGGAACATGCAATACTTCCTTCAATACGAAGGGTTTACCAGACTCCCTCTCAAAGGAAATGGTACCGATACCGGTCGCACCGTATCTACCATCATCGCCCATCTCGATGTGCACTCCAAGATCTTTCTCCTCCAGATCTGAAAACAAATCCCGATCTCCGGTCATGTGAAATGACGCACCACTGTCCAAGAACCATACTGATCCCATCACACTTGAAACCAAGCATGCGATCAGTGAAAAATCCAGTTCGAATTGAGAAGCCAATGCCTCTCCCGCTGCAGATCCAGTAGCCTTCTTATTTTTCTTCTTCTGCGGACAATTTGTGGCATAGTGTCCGTGCTGGTGACAGTGAAAACACTTCACCTTGGACATGTCTTGCTTCTTGCCTTTCGCACCAGACCGAGAAGCCTTCTTGTTTCTTCTTCCGTGGCTTTGTGACAAAGCGGCACCTTTTCTTTTCATCGATACCTTCGATGGAAGATCCGTCCCCGTAACCGCCTTATCTCCTTTCGCATGAGATCTAGTAAAACTCCGTCTTTTTTTTTTTTTTTTTTTTTTTTCTCCCGACCATTGACAAGAGTCCCGATAGGGAATGCCAACTCTCTCATGCAACTGGAGATCCAGGTCCACCAAGTCCTCCTCATCGACAGTCACCCCCACACTTCCCAGCTCATCCCTGCATTGGGTGAACTTCGTGAGGTACTTGGGTATGCTGTCGCCTTTCTCCATCTTTATCTTTCTGAGTTTATCCTTGAGCGCCAACTTCCTCTGGTCGCTCTTGCTTTGGAATAAATTTGTCAACGCTTTCCACATCAGGTATGGAGAAGCTTTTCCATGCAGGCTAGATACAATGTGATCCTTCATGCCCTCCAACAGAATCCTTCGACATTTTTCCATCTTCTTTTGCCAAGCCTCAACTTGAGCAGCATCAGTAGGCTTTGGGACCTCAGCATCTATGAACTCCTTCAGCCCGTTATCATCTAATACCGCCTCCATCCTGTCCTTCCATGCAATATAATTCGAGCTGCCCTCAAGGGCATACTCCATGCACAATCCGTTGAAAGACATTTTGACTTTGA
>JAXQQM020069817.1:0-11407 GCA_034641835.2 Pinus albicaulis | reverse complement strand
TACAACAAATGGTTTAGAAAATTGATTCTTCTCCTATCCTTTTCAATTTCTAGATTCCCCTCTTCAATGCAAAGTAGGAGAGACTAGATATGGCCCCAATCTAGGTTCATCTTCCAAGTCTCCCTCCTAACTATTGGGACGCCCTAATTTTCAAAGATATAGGTAACTCATTGGGATATTATCTATCCCATGAATCTACATATTTAGAGATGGGGATTAAGAAATACACCCATATTTTGGTTAATATGGACCTCAGAGAAGGGCTTATAGAAGGCATGGATATCAGGATTGTAGTGGAGTGTATTCAAATATTGGATTATGAAGGAATACCTTTTAGGTGTAGGCAGGGCCATAGGTATGGGAAAATTGCTAAAAACTATGAGCTTCCCTTTTCTACGTAGGACTATCCATCTAGAGGCAAGGAAATATTAAGTTAGAAAAGGATTCTGGATTGGATTTTTTGGGCACTGAGGAAAAGCTAGATGGTGCAAATCCTCTCTGCAAAACATCCTCCAAGCCATTGGTGAAAATTGTCAGGAGATGGTTTTTATATTGCCAGTTGTCTAGAATCGCTACTAAAGGGGTGGAGTTTCATTTCCTTGGATGCTAATGGAAGGTTGGGGGGTTTAGCAGTTGGATGGAAATCCATAAATATTTGGGTATCCAATTCTTTGGGTTTGGATTTCGGTTTGTCCATTGAGGATAGAGAGGGAGAAGTGGAGGGAGATATGGAGAGGGAGGTAGGGAGAAGGAAAAAAAGGGAGTGAGCGAGCGAGTGAGAGGGAGAGAAAGGGAGCTAGAGACTAATAATTATGCACACAATTTGTTTGTCTTTATTAGAACGAAGGTTTGAGATTGTATTTTGTTGAGGAAAAGGAGAGAGGAAACCCTAATTTTGGGGGAGGAAATGGTTATGGTAGCAATGAATCTTTTGAATGAAACATTTATTTTTCATGTTATAAAATGCCATCTGTGTTAGAAAACTACAAATGATGTTCAAACCAAGTTGTAAAAATATAGAATATTTATTAAATGTAAAATCATTTTATTATTGAGAACTATCTAAGCTAGGAATGAAACTCCAACACCTTCCATTAACTAATTTTTAGTACACACTTAGAGGCATTTTTTATACTCAATTTAATATCGATTTTGTGCTTAAATGCAAGGACTAGCAAAAAAATTCCCTCATTTCATGCTTTACTAGATGCCTCTTATATATTCATAGCTTATTTATCATGTAGGAACCTTTAGGACATATGAATCCAACACAGCACTCAACCCCTAGAAAAATGCACTTTATGCTTCCTTAAAATTGACCTTAACAAACTCAATGGATTCCTTTAGTGAAAGAATAAATTGGCACCAAATTTCTATGGATTATATCAAATTCATAAGAATATTATCTGAGATGCTTTCACCTTCAATCTATTAGACAGAAGTCTAATTCATGATGCATTTCAAGTTTCATGCTCAAAGAAGAAAATGGGTGGCCATTGTCAAGTCTAGACTGAGTTATCTATACTTCATGAAGAAGTCAAGCCTGTTCAAAATGCGGACTTGAACAAAATATTTATAGTCCAAACCAAGTGATATAGTACCTCAATTAGTGGAAGGACTTACTCACTGAAAACAGTTTTTGGGAAATTGAATTATTCGTAAATAAACATCTCTCTTTTCCCATGGTTTGAGTTTAGCTTGCTTGAAAGTTGAGATACACTATCAAAGATAGAGTTGGGGGAAGGTGTGGAATGGATTTTAATGTTCTTTATAAGTTGATTTTCAAATTTAGGTGCAAGAAAAGGATATCTCAATGTCATGGAGATCTCGATGTTAACATAGTGAAGGGATGAATTGATGCAGGAAGTCTATAGTCTAAAGGTCTAGGTCATCTCATCTTAAATCTACTAAAGGAAGAATTTTGGTTGGGTTTTCCCCAAAGAGTGGGGTTTTTCCCTGACATGTACCTACATAATTTACAACGTCATGAATTTGAGTATTCCACCAATTTAGTGACACTCCAAACAAACTTTTAGAAAACAAATGCCTAGCTCAAAATACTCTGTGTGTGGCATTGATCACCATGGTGTTACTCTCTAGTAAATATTTTTTGGTGGACTCATCAATATAATTTATTTTGATCCCTCTCCACATATTTCTCTCAAGACATTGATTATGTTGGGCTATATCTTACACAATCTTTCTAGTGGCCCTGTGGTTCCATGACACACCTACATCATGTCATCCATAAAGGACATAAAGTAAATGGTTTAGTCCCTCTCATAGTACATTAACACTCTCACCCAGTCACTCATCACACTATAAACCAGCATGCCTTCCTTCTCTATGCAAGTTGGACTTGATTTTGGGAAGATTATGAGTTGGAAGTAAGGATGACGATGTTGTCATTTTCTCAAGATGAGTCCCTCATAAGGATAAGCACTTTAATGAGAAATAAAATCACAATATTGACCACTCACTTCTTACCATTCCCTCACCATTAAAAAAACCCTAAAAATGCCATTCTTAAAATCTCATGTAGTTTCCTAATGTCATTCAAGTAGAATCTCGCAATTACTTATGTCAGTAATGGTGAGATCATTTTTTATTCTCTTAAAGAAACTCTTTCTAGAAATGCACCCCATCAAACATAAGTCATCGATTCAAAATGAATGGAAATGAATGAATAATAGGGTGTGTCGGGGAGTGTCAGTGAGTGTCAGGTGTGCCAAGGGGGGAGTGACAAGGCACACTAGTGAATGCTAGGGCATGTTAAGAAGTGTCATGGTGTGCTAACATGTGCCAGATAGTGCCAATGCATGCCAATGCACGCCAAGACATGCCATGTGTTAAAGCATGAAAATATGTGCCAAGTGTTAGGGTATACAAACACGTGTCAAGGAGTGCCAGACGACAAAAGGGAACACCAAATTAAAATGAAAATAAATGAACACATATGAGGGTTAATAACTTAGGACCTTACCTTTTCAAGCGGGGCATGCTAAGCATACTAACACTAGTGCCAATACATGCCAAGGGCCAAGTGCTAGTGTGTCTTAAGTACCAAATCATCCTTTATTACTTCTCTCTTAATTGTGATAATTGATCTCAAATAAATTTTTATCTTAAACCATGCCAAGGCATTCCAGGGCATCCAAATGCATGCAAATAATTGTGAAGTGCCACCAAGTTCCAAGAGCCAATACGTGTGAGGGAGTTATATGGCATGCTCGGGAGTTCCAGGTTTTCTAAGGAAGGGGTGACAAGATATGCTATATAATTCCAAGGCATGTTAGAGTGTCAGGGAAGCATACCAAGATGTGCCAAGTGCCAATGTATGTTGAGTGTTAGCGAGTTCCACGGAAACACAAGGGAGAACTATGTCAAATTGAATGGAAATGAATGAATAAGAGTGTGTGACGGGGAGTGTCAGCGAGTTCTAGGAGTGTTAAGGAGGGAGTGACATTGGATGCTAGGAAGTGCTAAGTCATGCTAGTGTGCCAGAGTGGCATGCAGCCACGATGTGCCAAGTGCCAGGGTGTGCCAACACATGTTAGGAAGTCCTAGGGACACACAAGGGAGCATTAGGTGAAAAAAATGCATGCAAATGAACAATTAAGATATTGTGATAGGAAGTTTCAGTGACTTCTAGGTGTGCTAAGGAGGGAGTGACAAGGTATTTTAAGTAGTGCTAAAGCATGCTAGAGGCTAGGAAAACATGCCAAGATGTGTCAGGTGCTAGGGTGTGCCAATACATTCCAGGGAGTGTTATGGAGTGCCAGGGAATAACAAGGGAGCACTACTTTCAAATGCATGAAGATGAGTGAATAAGAGTGTGTGAAAGGTTTTGTTAATTAGTTCTAGGTGTGCTAAGGAGGGAGTGACAAGGTATTTTAAGTAGTGCTAAAGCATGCTAGAGGCTAGGAAAACATGCCAAGATGTGTCAGGTGCTAGGGTGTGCCAATACATTCCAAGGAGTGTTATGGAGTGCCAGGGAATAACAAGGGAGCACCACTTTCAAATGCATGAAGATGAGTGAATAAGAGTGTGTGAAAGGTATTGTTAACGAGTTCTAGGTGTGCTAAGGAGGGATTGACTTGTGCATAATCTGGTAGGCCTAGAGAGCTAAGAAAAGCATGAGATGCCAATTTGACTTGTGCAACCCAATAGTACGTTGAAGCATAATAACCAAGACTTTATTAACTTCTTCAACTTGGCCATCACTTGAGGGTAGTATAGATTATTTGAGCTATCATGATGCAAGCCCCACTGAGATGTCAACTCATCCATCATATAATGGTGGAAATGAGAGCCATGGTCGGTGATAATGGCTTGAGGGACTCAAAATCAAGTGATAACATGATTAAAGAGAAATTGAGCCGCAGGTTTACCATCAGCAGCATATGTAGGCATCGCCTTGGCCCATTTGGTGAAATAATCAACATCGACGATAATATAAGCATTCCCCTCAGTCGAGTGTGGGTTACATGTCATGAAGTCAATGCCCCATTTAGAAAATGGGTTGATGGTAACAACTAGGTGTAGGGGTGCGGGCAGGGAACACATCTTATGCTGGTAAATTTGGCAAGCATGGCATTTACGGATGGCAATAATGAAATCATTGAAAATAGAAGGCCAAAAAAAACCAACACGAAGGATTTGTTGAGAAATAGCATATCCATACATATGATCACCACAGGCCCTGGAGTGGTAGTCGTTGAGCACTCTCTCAGCCTCTTTGAAAGTCAGACAGTGATGAAGAATAAATTCTACACCGATGTGGTATAAAGTATCCCCAATGATACGATATGTTTGAGAATGATGTTGAATATGTCAACAATCAAACTTGTCCAACTCAAATAGAAAATTTTGGGTTTGGAGATACACGATAATATCATCATACCATGGGTCGACAGTGCTGATAAGAAAGAGAATCTCGTCTGGGATATGTTCATCGAAATCAGACGGGGTAGAAGAAGAGGGAAGGTAGCATATCAATTCCGCAAAAACCAATGATTTTTTCGATTTGGCAGTAGTGAATTCCAAATCAAACTCTTGTAAAATGACAATCCATTTTGAATATTTCCCCCTAACAACTAATGGGACAAAATATAAGTCATAGGAATGCAGTCAGAGATCATGGTAATCGTGCGTAAAATAATATAATGCCGAAAGCATTGAACAACATGCACTACAGCTAAAGCTAGTTTCTCGACATGGGCATATCGAGTCTCTGTATCCATAAGGTTACGGTTGAGGTAATAGATGACATGTTGAGTACCATCATCATCATCCTGGACCAGCACCATACCAATGGTATCGACGGAAGTTGCTAAGTATAGGAAATAGTTACGATAATAATTGGGGGGTGCAGTAAAGGGGCATTAACAAGAACGTTCTTTAAAAATCGAAGGAGCGTTGAGTGACCTCATCCCACAGAAATGGAATCCCTTGGTTAATTAATCATGTAAAGCCCTTAGCAAGCTCCACATAGTTGGGAACGAAGCGATGAAGGAAATTTGATTTCCCTTATAGACTCTGCAATTGCGATAAAGAAGAGGGAGGGGGTAGATTAATGATAGCCTTTAATTTCAAGGGATCGAGATGAATACCTTCTTTAGAGATGACAAACCCAAGGAGTCCATCAGATTCAATGCAAAAAACACATTTGTGCGGGTTCAAATGAATTTTATAGTGTCAGCAACGGATAAAAACCTCTCGAAGGTGCGCGGGGTGGTCTCGGCATTTAGCGCAATGAGTGGGAAGATTATCCAGGTAAGGCTATATGATGTGCTTAATATCATGAAGAGCATACGACATCGCACGCTGAAAGGTGGAACTGACATTCTTTAGACCAAAAGGGAGATTTTTATAAGCAAAGGTTCCCATGGAAAGATAAAGGCAGTCTTGTGTTGATCAGCTGACAAGATGTTAATCTGGTTGTAGCTAGAAAAACCATCCATAAAGGAGAATATCTCACTCCCAGTGCATTCATCGATGATCTGGTCAATAAACAGAGTGGGATAGTTATCCTTCAGGTAGGCCCGATTGATATCTTGGTAATCAACACAAACGCAAATGGTACCCTGCTTCTTATTGACGGGGACGATATTGGACACCCAATCTATTAGTGGAATAGGATAAATAAATCCAGCCTTAAGAATTTTTTCAATCTCTCCCTTTATGGTGGTTTCCTTTCTAGGGTGCACAGGGCGAAGTCGTTGACGAACAGGCTTCGTATCAGGTAAGTTGGTATTTCATGCACCACTATACTTGGATCTATGCCAGGACTTTCCTCATAAGACCATGCAAAAGCATCTCAAAAGAGACTGGTATAGAGCTCGACCTCATCTGGATAGCGAGTCACCCCAATGTGAATGTTGTAGACAATTCTTGGCTTCACATAAATGTCAATAGGTGTTGTCTCAGTAATGTTTCCTATGTTCCCCTCAGAGAAGACCTCGTGTGCTGACATGGGTGTCGGGAATGGGTCGCCCGGAACATGGGAAGCGTAATTTTCAAGACACGATGGAATTACTCCAGGGCTCGGGAGAAATGAAGAACAATGATGGGTATCATTATAGGGCATTTATTCGAGAGACATGATTTCCACAATAATTTCATCAGAGGGAAATGTCTCATTCAAAGGATCTGATGAGTCTAAGGGACCAAGCTAGGGATATTGGGAGTACGCGTCGAAATGCATTCTAGAAGTATCATGTTCATAATCATTAGCCGAAGCCAAGATTATTTCACAATAATTGACTTCTACGGGGCTTAATGGCATGACATCAATGAACAAATCAATCTGATCGGGGGAAGGGATGATCCAAGAATCAGGTGATGTAGAGATCATATTGACTTAAGAAAAATTCAGTAGATGAAGAGAAAATAGACCCATAAGGGTAGAATATTTGAAAATCCCTACCCCCACACTTTCATAAGGTGTGGTGGTATGATCCACATATGGGACATTTCTTTCTAAGAGGTGGAATCGAAAAAGGACAACTGATCAATAGTGATAATATCTCCTTTGTGCATGAAACAAAGAACATGAAAGAGAGAGGAAAACACACACAACATGGTGTGAGTCCAACTGCGACCGAGTAGAAGATTATAATTGAGTTTTTCATCAACGAATTCTACTTCCACTTTGACCATTTTTCCTTCCAGCGTGATAGGAAAATCGGGGAGGATACCAAAAGGACGAGAGTCCCTTCCATCAAAAGCTTCAAAATTATTTTGATACTATTTAAGAGTTGGATAACCAATGGCTTTCTAACACGAGACAAACATTATGGAAGTGGACGTAGCTTCATCCACGACTACCTGATGGATATTCTTTCCATTAATACCAACTTGGATAATCAAATCAAGTTGATGAGGGAGACGCAGAACAATATTTTCCAGATCAAAAGTAATGAGGCTCGAATTGGATGGATCGACTCCTCCGATAGCGGATAACAACGCTTTTTATTGTGACAGGCAGTTCTAAAGGACCTCTAGCACGGACATAGAGAAAGGCGCTTGAGCCAGATCCTCAAAAATATTGTAGTGTTGAGTGGCGTGGGCATTCACATTATACGAGGACTTGCGAAGCACACCTTTAGAAGGTGGTTGTACAACGGGATCAGAACTAGGCCTTTCAATATCAAGAGGGCCAGAAGAAGGCGAGGGAGAAGGAGTAGGAGCATCAACGATTTCATTCCCCACCAACTGACATGATTCCGAATAATATTTAGATCTGGTAACTATAGATATGGGTGCAACACCATTCATCGTGAATACTTGAGAACCAAAAGAGGTGGAAGATTGGGGATGTTCCACCATTTGAGTCTGTTGTGATGGAAATGGCTCTTTAAGAACAACCAGAGTCCCTTGAGTGACTTTCAGTAATTGACTCACCTCAGCCTGTCGTGGACAGTCCTTGGTGTAATGCTCGTCATCACATATCAGGAAATGATTCTTCGATTTATGTTTAGCTCCATCATCAGTGCGACGTTTGGGGGAATCCTACTTTGGGGCATCGGGTTTATATTTACCTTTTCCCTTATTTTTTCCTTTAGAGGATTTGTCGGTCGCAGAAGACTAAGTGACGTTGACCTCTGAATTTTTTCCAGGATTTGAAGGATTTTGAGGAACATAATCCGAGAAAGATGATGATTTCTACTTAGAAGCAGAAGAGGACTTCCGAGAAGTCTGGGAAATAGAACCAATGACGTCGTCGACCGGTGGTGTCACCAGAGATTTTGAGGTCACAGACTGAGAGCTTGGGCATGGAGCATGGGGTAAAATATCATATAACAGGTCGTATTGGGAGTAAACCAAATCGAGATACTGGGCATGAGCTATGGCTTTCTCTTTTGTGACAGCTACCCCCATAGAAATATCCTTAGCGATATGATTGACGAATGATTTGGTAAACCATTCTGTCAACAGTTGATCATGAATATAAAACTTGATCAAATGATGACGCCTTATCCATTCAGGAATATGATTGGAGATATGCGTAGCAGTATCTTGCTTTAATTATGTAAGGAGGTGGGTTCCTGTTTCGTAACGAATGGGCAACTGAAAATGTGTAAGAAAAGACATGGCTAAGGAATTGAAATCTTGAAAAGTTCCACACGAAAGTTCAATGTACCACTTTGCAGCAGCACCAGTCAACATCCTTTGAGAAAGACGTAGACAGAGGGAATTGTCGACCCAAGAATTGGAGGAGCACCAAAGATGGTATGTCATAACATGCGCCTAGGGGTCTTCTTTAGACTTGCCTTCAAAGTTGGGGCAATCACTCAAAATTTGGTTGGAATCGAGAGCTAATACAGATTATGAAGAATTGGATCATTGATCAATCTTGACACATCAAGAAGTTCGGTCTTTGATACATGCCCATTTGTGGATTCCAACCAGCTTGGAAGAAATTCTGCCCCCAAGGGTTCTGTCCCGAAGGATTTTTCCCATATGGATTTTGTCCATAAGGAATGTTACCTTGTGGATTCATAACATAACCCAATTGCTGACCCAAAAATGGATTCTTACCCATAGCAGACCACTGAGGTCCAGCCTGACGATACTTCGTAGCAAATGGATTTTGATGCTGAAATTTTTGGAATGGATTGCCCTGTAGTTGACCCTCTGAATCCAAAAGTTTACCTTGGGAACCCAAGGGTTGGCCTTATGAGCCCACGGGTTGACCTTGTGAGCCCAAGGGTTGACCTTGGGGTTGTTGGATGGTACCGTGAGGTTGCTGAGGTTAGCTATGTTGCCCCTAAGGACCAAGTTGGCTTGGCTAGAAAAAGATCTAACTTTGCTGGAAGGAGGGTTCTCCCTGCTGGACAAAAGGCTGCCCTTGATGAAATTGAGGTTGGCCTGGCTGACTAGAAGGTTGTCCCTTGTTGGAACAGGGTCTCCTAAAGCTGCGAATTTTTCCCATTTTTGTATATTTTTGGTAATATTTAGTGTAACGAAATGGTTTTGGGGTGGTTCAAAACCCTGAATGCATTGTAACAGGTCAAGGGTAGAGCAAGAGTCCACAAACCATGGTTTGCGGACCATTGGATGTGTAGGCTAAATTGGTATAAATAGATGAACCTTTTTGAGTGTTAGGGTAGGAAATAATTGGGATTGATGCTAAGCACGAATTGTTAGATCTGTAGTCAGGTTGTTTGGGTAAGGGATCCTGCTGGATGTGTGCGCAGGCGGTATTTTGGGATTGTAAGACGATTTTGGTATTTATATATATGCGAAGTACTGTTGGATATCTAATGTTATCTTGATCTGTTTCATTATGATTGATGCGAACTTGGGCTATATGATTAAGTTGCGAAAGTGTCTATTTGATAGCTGAGAAATTATCTTTGTTTCTGTTATATGAATATGTGATCTATTAATTTTTGAGATTATAGTTGATGTGCTAATAGATTGGTATTACACACGTGGATGCGAACGTAATTACTAGATGTGTGCCTGATAATAGCTCTGTTATATAAGCATGTGAATAGATTTGTTAAATGTGAACTCGATAGTCTGGGAACGCAGACTGGCTTGACTTACCTGCTCTCTCTGAGGGTGTAGAAACTTGGTTCCAACACCTCCCATACTGCTTCAGGTGAGATTTTGGCATGCGCAAGCAGGTCACTGCCGAAAGGGCTAGTAGTATAGGGGTTTGTTGGCAAACCTTAACCTCCAAACCTAGGTCTAGACCCCTCAAGCCAACAAATGGTTTTGTTGCCGAGATTGGGAGAATTTTGTGAGAGAGATTGGGTAATGCCAAGAACATATTGGAAACCTGAGAAGAAATAAATTAACGAGTGGTTTGAAAAGCAAGTTGAGGAATTCGCAGTAAAAGAGAATCGCGGTACGAAGTTGACCATGTAAAAGTGGAAGAATAAGTACATTTTCACGAAGATCTATGAAATCTTCTTCGTGACATTCGCAACTAAGCTTGAGGAGTGGCTGGCGAGGGTCGTAGAATTCCAGACATGTTGGAAGGATGAGCAGATCACATAGTGGACCCTAGAGTTGATTCAACGGTTGGAAAGAAATGATAATACCATCACTCGCATGGTAGATCACTGGATAGACAATGTGTTGGGAGGATTTGTGACAGAATTTGCAATTGATCAGTTTGTGTCCTATTCCAAAGTAGAGCAAAGGTTCTTCAAGGGTTTTCGGGGTAAATTTCTGAAAACTATGCCATTACTGATGAAGATCTTGTTGTGCGAAAAGATCATTATGTGCATTCATACAAAGTGAATGAGCCCCGATCAGAGCGAGGGTACAACACGAAGTGGTAAATACTACAGAACTAATCAATAAGGAGATCAATCTGTTTGCAGTCCAGTAAGAAATTTTACTGTGCATAGCCCTCCATCTACGCCACCTTCGAACCCTCATAGGGGTAAGAACTCACCTCCACCACCACCAGAAGATGATATGGCCTCGCACATGAAGCTACCAACCTTCAAGGGCGTAGGAGATGAAGATATGGATCGGTTCTGGTTTTTTGCAGGATCAGTATAGACTGCGTAGAATGTGGTTAGCGATGCTGTGAAAAGGGCGCAGCTATCCCTTGCCTTATTAGGAAGAGCCTTGGACTGGTATATGGGATACATTGACCAACATGTGAATGCAACCATTGAAGAGATTAAGAATGCCTTGAAACAACAATTCAAGAAACCTAAGTCCTACTCTCAGATAGTAAACGATCTAAAATATTTCAAGAAAGGACCATCCGAGTTTGTATGGGAGGCTGACAAATGGCTAAAGAAGGTAATTAGAGAAGGAGGAATTGTGTTTGATGACAGGAAACACACTAGTGTGTGCCATTGGGTCATAAAGCCATTGAATCATAGGAGAAGGCCTTGGAGATTGCTATGAAGCTAGAGGTTGCGCCAAGAGATGA
>JAXQQM020081825.1:0-19554 GCA_034641835.2 Pinus albicaulis | reverse complement strand
AATGGATTCATCCCTGCCTTTCTTCAGATTCTTTAGTTGGTTCTTGAAGAAAAGGACTTGATTTGCATTGTTGGCCTTGAACATGTTGACTAACTTATCATACATCTCCTTGGATGTGCCCAGCTCAGAGATGTAGGCAACTAGACTTTTATGAATTGAGTCCCTGATCATCAGCTTTGCTTTTATTTCCCCCTTCTTATATTTTGACTTGGTGGCAGCAGGTGCAGTGGATGGAGGCTCTTGGATTTTACCTTGCACATAGTCCATGACATCTTGGTCTTCCAACATAAGATCCAATGTCATCTTCCAGGCATGGAAGTCTTCCTTCCCAGTCAATTTTTGATCAGCTTTAAAGCCATTGTAGTTTGAGGTACTGTTGTGGCCAGCAACAACCCCCCTTCTTATTTAGTATTATCACTAATACTAAATAAGTGGGGGCCCTTAGTCAAAAAATTTAAAAATCGATTAGTGCTTGTATTTCTTTTTTTTTCAATAAAACTTATTATCATAGACTTAGGAGAATACCCCTTGAAAAATCTAAAAAACTTAAGTTTTATGATAAGATAGAATAAAAATCATTCCTTAAAAGAATATTGCATCGCAAAAAGGTAATGGATACCTCCTTACAAGTGGAATTTTAAGATTGCGAGATCGCAATGCGAAAATACGCACTAAAAACATTCATCGCATCGCATGCCTCAAATATCACTTACAAAACCTCAAAATCGCCGATATGCGATGGTGCATATCGCAAATCGCATTTCGCAGGAAAAACATTAACGGATGATTGTCATATATTGCGATACAACGATTTTGCGATATTGTGGTCTTGCGATATTGCGATTCCACGAGATTGCAATCTGCGATACTGCGATCTGCGATATTGCGAAGCAAATCGCAGATCGCCTTATCGCAGATCTTTAGGGCTCATTGTACGAAAAAGCTTTTTCCATAAATCGAGGCCTGGTTATGCGCTTTATTGTTAATCAATGAATTGGTTGTCAATCATTAATGAAATATGGTTTTGTTATGATCAAAGAAGCATTTCACGTAAGGTGGTATATTTTATATGTCTTCGACATTTAAAAGCTTTCTTGTCAACTTTTTCTTGTCATTATTCTCACTTCATTTGTAAACTGCAGGAACGAAGAACAGAGAACTATACAAAGCAGTATTCAGGATATTATGGGAAAGAAAGACAAGGCTCCGAGTTCTTAAGACAAAGAGATGACGCCCTTGTATACAGACACCACCTGTAACAAAGATGCTGGTATTACTACTTGGGAAAGCATGTACAGTCTACTTGAGGAAGAGAATCCTAGAGTAATGGAGGTTACAACTACTGCAGGTTCACATGGGTCTTCTGAGGCGTCTATTACAGAGCTAGCTTGCTCGTTCTTGCACCGGATAGCGGCGAGGCCCAAAATTCTTCCATACACGGACATGGTTAAATGGGTACTGGACAGCACTGACATTACAAACAGACAGTTTAAGACTCAGGGTCAAGAACTCATTGGCTCATTCACTCCACAAGATTTGAGACTCATGTATCATTTACCAAAGCCACATGCGACTTATAACAAATAGTTCATGGAGAAGTTTGCTAAAGAAAATGAAAATCTGGCAGAATGCACCAAAGACTGGTCAAGGAGGGACGAACCACTTAAAAAGGACAAACATGGTATGTATAGTACTGGTTCTCTCACCTCCCCGTATTGCTTTGCTGCTACTATGCCCTGTAGGCTTTTTGGGAAGCCATACATTAAAAAAATTTCATCTGAATGGCTACCATTATTGAATGCCGCTGTTAATGCTACTGTTGTGGATTGGGCTAAGATATTATCTGATAACTTAGCCACAGCCATTTTGAATTACCGGTCTAAAAGAACTATTTTTCAGAGAATTTATCCCCCTTTTTACTTATCTGCATATGTGATGGATTCAATCTGTTATATTTCCAAGTTTCCTTTGATGGGTTGGAAATGGACGACTCAAGACCCCTTACCCATTCATATTTATCATAAAGAATTGTGGGATTCCAAGTTCACTCCGTATTTTTACAAGATTTGTCATAGAATTATGTTGCCCTTGTACAAAATGTTATATGATAAAGACGCTCCAAGATTTTCTCTCGAAGCAGAGGTAGATATACTCCCTATCGCGAGATGGTTTGGAGAAGAACTGTTTACATATGTCAGGGTATTTGGAAGTCTCGCTTCCCCTCATGTCTTACCTTTGTATGTTTCTGATAAACTCATGGCACGAGAAATTGCTTATCAAAAATGTGGAGAAGGAGGTTTGACTAAAGATTTGAAGGACAAAACGAAGGCTATTTGGCCACAATTTCCTGTGGCATGTGGAGCCTTTTCATTATTTGATGTAGGCCATGCATTCAAAGAAGTAAACAACATAACATGTTTACGTTTGTTCAAATTTCCAAGAAGACCGTTCGACCCTTATGATATTGCTAAAAATTTCACTACTGCAGTCAAAATAAAGGTGTTTTCTAGAGAAGATGATCTTTTTGATGACATGTTCCAAGAGAAAGGTATACTTAAAGAAGTTCTACATTCGGCCCAAATGCGATTTCCTCCAGCAGAATTTCAAGAGTTAAAGATATACAGGGAAAGGAAGTTAGCTAGTATCCCTTTGGATAAATTATGCTTGGAACCCTTAAGGGAACCAACTCCCAGTATTAGTCTCAGTGGAAGTTCAGGCACAGGCAGATCTAAATCTAAGTCCGGGAGAGAAACGTCAGAACACTATAAGAGGTCTGAAAATGACCATGATAAAAGTGAAGAGTCAGTAAGGGATACTGCCCAGTCAAAGGAGCTCCCACAACAACAGGTTTTGACCTCTCCACAGCCAAATCTTCCCCCTCTCATCGTACAGCAACCATCAGTCAGAACTGAGCTAGATAAAGAATGAGAGACATTCAATGATTTAATCAATATTGAAGGACAGAACACACAGACACCTGTGAGTAATGTACAGGTAACAAAAGATATAATCACAGGAACAATTAGCAATGTCTCAGAAATGGAACATATTCCCATTACCCCATCCTCTGAACTTATGCTCAAGATAGAGGAAATTCCTCCTCTTGATGTATTTTATAGTCCACAACACAAGGCAGTAGTGAGAAGACAAAGAAAGAAAAGGAAATTAGAAAATGTGCTCTCTCATGATGCAGAGCAATTAGACATCCTATGGCAAGATCCTACCACTGATCCCACTGAAAATCTCACCAAATTATCTCAGATCATAGGAGCATATGTCTCTGCGGCCATTGATAAAGCATCTGAGGTACGACAATTACTGAATGAGAAAGAAGATCAAGTACAGGTTTTGCAACAACAACTGCAACAAGCCAACGCCAACAACGAAGCATAGAAACAGCTTGAAAAATTACAGCAGGACTTCCAACAAATGCAGATAGGGTACCAGAACAGTTTGGCTGAAAGAGAAAAATAGTTACAGGTTATGCAAGAGATGCATAAGGATGATCCTAAGCTTACAGAATTCATCACAGAATCCATTTCCTTAAATGATCAACTATTGCAGCAACAGGAAATATTATGTCAAAGAATATCACAGTGGAACTCTTATTGCGAAATAAGTGATAAAATCACTAATCAAGTCATAGACTTACGACATGATTATGATTTAATTGATAAAAGAGTTACCGAATATTTGGCTTTGTAAGAAACAGAGGAGGGAAAAAGAGCAGGTGCACCAATAATCAATGATAATTACAAAGAAATGCTCTTTAACAATTGGGATGCACAAATCAGGAAAGCAGAGCAAGCGGCAGAAGAAGCAGCCACAGCAGCAAACAATGTTATTGATTGCATAAATGAAAATTTGCACAAGGCAAATCTGATCTCAGAAACCACTCCAGGGTATCTACCGAAAGCACAGCAACTGCAGACAGCTGGAGACAGAAGGCTCAAGAAAACGCAGAATCAATTAAAAGATTAACTAAGTTGAATTGGGATTCTTACTGGGCATATTTGGTAAAACCACACAACCAATGCATGACTCTCAAATGTATCATTAATTCTGCCGAGAAGATGGCGCCAGCTCTTGCCGATTCCGTTTTCACAGGACAATTAAAGTTGGAAGTCGGCCAGCCGACTCTTCTCAAACAAATGCTGAACGCTTGCGATTTCAAAGAACATATTCACAAATAGTTAGTTGTTAGTTTTAGTTTTAGATTCAGTGTTAGTATCAATTTTTCTTTATTTTTGCCTGAAATGAGGACGGTCATTTAAACCATATCCTACATTTTTGTAATAAGTTATTTTTAGATTTAGTTAGTAGTATTTAAACCCTTCTCATGCATTTAGAGAAGGGTCCTGAAATTTGTCAAAAACTTGTCCTCAAAACATGCACTTTTGCACCCTCCGAGGAGGTTTTGATGAATGAATGGAACAAGATTTATTGATATCTGCGTTTAATATCTACTACTGATGTTGCACTTTTGTACTCTTAGTGGATGTTGGATTAAGAAGAGATAAGTCATTATTGCTTGAAGCTCATGAGTATAACTAGTTATAAATTGTACTTTTATCTCTTAACTATTTCTACCTTTGTGTTAAAGTGATATTCATGTTCAGTTGTTTATATATTGATGCTTGAATGCTTGAGTTATCATTTGGCACTTTTGTACGGTGATAGCTATTTATTTACGCTTAATATATGAGCAGCTTATTATGCGATATGTTTTTCACAATTGTTTCGTCTAACTTTTTATACGAAGTGGTTTATCTCTATTGAATTCTTTTCTTATAACAGTTGAATGATCTTTATTATCAATTGTTATTTGAAATCATTTTAGATCGCATAATGGAAATATTACATCCCGGGTTAGTGTAGAATTAGACATTTCTGTTTATTAGAATACAATTGCATGTTATTAGATTAGAGTTAAAATAAAAGCATTTCATTTAGGAACTTTTAGAAAGGAAATATCAATTCTCAACACACACACACACACATGTTGGGAAACTGGTCCCACTATCCTCAGTCAGACCCACTATACCAAACGGAAAAGGAGCTGCTAACCAAGGTCCGGACCGGGTGGGTATCCCCCTTGTTGTAGACCCGATTTTCGGGACTTCAACAGGTACCCATGCTCTTCTTCGGTGATTGCTACAAACTTGGGCTTTGTCTTCACCTCAGCTCTGATACCATGTAAATTTTCGTAGATGTTCTATGCTTGATGCAACTTTGCTTTTTATCCCCAATATCAAACAACAATCACATAAACAAGAAAGTAAAATGATGATAGAACATACTAGTAGATCGACAGAAGACAAGCCAAAAATATACACGTGTGTAGGGATTTGCATCACGACGGTCAACAGGATGCTTCAACTATGTGAGAAAGTCTCAATACGGTCGACCAAATCCAAAAGTGTCACTGCTAACCTCTAGGACAACAATATCGGTCCAACCCAAAAGTCAACGAAAGTCAATGGTCAACGCAAAACAACATTAGCAAAAAAGTCAATGTTGCTACTGTCAAAGTCAACGATCAACCTCGATTTACCGTGCTAGAAAATGTGGATTACGATAATCGAATTTTGATCCAAGATTGAGTCGGTTTGACCATGCGTTGACCAAAGTCAACAGTCCCCAGGTCAAATACGCGGCTAAAACACTAGTTCGAAAAACATAAATTCTCCTTGCCGCAATTTTCCCACGTGTGGAGAAGAAGAGACTCCAAGTGATGATCGAACCAATTAGATGATGAGAGAAATGTGTGATGATGGATGATTCAAAATGACCTCCAACGTCGACCTATTTATATCCATAAGTGAGGGTGTGTGACACAATCCTTTCGGGGCTTGAAGCCTACATTTCATTTTTAGGGCGGACTCGCCATATTTTGAATAAATTCAAAATAAATGTTCTTCTCATCGGATCAAGATGATCTTTAGATCGATCTTGCACCTCTGAAAGAGGATCAATAAAAAATATTGGCATCTTCATCCGAGGCATCACAACATGGAGTTTTGGACCTAGTTGTCCAAAATTAACACAAGTCAACTCTCTCTTTAATGTAGAATTTCGACCTTATAGTGGCATCAACCACACTATGATGCAACACTTATCTTCTACCTAATAACACGATCTTGATGCAATGACTTTGATCTTGGAACAACACCTTCACTTGAGACCAATGTTGTGAACATCTCTGGGATAACATTCGATTTTATCTCAAAATCATGATTTAATAAAGATATTTTTTATGGTATCTTAATTTTGCCGATGTTTGTCGATTTTTCATGATATTTTTCGAGTTTTTACCAATATTTTCCGATTTTTACGAATTTTTTGGTTTTCGGACCCTTGTCTGATTTTATCCAGACTCGATTTTTAGCAATATTGCTCGAGACAACAAAAAATAGCGAGCAACAACTTTAACTTAGTAGTGGCAGCTGGCAAGCAACTAGTAGCAACAACTCCGATGTAGTAACAAAAACTTGAATCTCCCTAGATAGCCCACGTGTAGAGATAGATGGCTTAAAACTTTGATTTTGACAAAATCTTTCTTCTTCTCCAACCTCATACTTCTTTTAGCCCTCCTCCTCTTGCTTCACACTTTTTTCCGGCTTCCTTCTTGATATCAAACTAGTGTGGTGAGTGTGCTTCAAATGAATTCACCTTTGCTTCTATATATAGGCTTCGGTGGGTTTGAATTGCACTAGATTGAGGCCGACTTGGTGTGGAGGTGACATGATTTATTTTTTACTCAAAAAAATCTTTTCTACATGATTCGAAAGCCTAAGAAGGGTCTCTTTAAATGTACTGATGACTCTGTTGACTTAGAATAAATCCTAGAAGTCCTCGGTGGGGATTTTTGACCTAAAAACATGATAGATCAAGCATGAAACCCATGCTTTAATAAGTCATAATAATAATAATAATAATTTTTCTTTTTCATTCTTTTGATAAGTATATTACATAATGACTCAAATACAATTATGAAAACCTGAACCTAGTTACATTCTTCAACATTAACTAGGTGCATTGAATTGAAACATTTTGGTTTCATGATGAGAGAAAAGAGGCGGGAGACTATTAAAGTGGCCCAAGAGATGGCAATGGAAATTGAAAGAAATTGGACAACTTTGGGAAAAGGAGATTCACATGATTCAACAAAGCATCAACTTCTAGGGGAGAAACTAAAGGATGAATTTGGTAGATGATGATTTTGTGGATGCAATGATAATTAGTAAAGCATTAAAAAAATTGCAAACATCATTTTCAGGTTTTCAAACTTTTGTATTAGGAATGCAAAAATAGGGATTGTCGAGATAGAAAGGTTGATAAATATTGTAATGATGATTTCATAATATTAATGATATAATGAAGTTTTACATAATAAATCATTGATGTTGCATATGTGAGTCAGAGTGAATAGTTATTAATTAAGTGATTGTTTACCAACGAGAATAACGAAATATCCTATATATATTTATATCCCACCATCTTATATAATTTGAAATACATTAAACTAGTACATCTCTCTTTCATTCATATTCTCTAACTTGTCTCTCATATTCTCTTTAAAGTTTAACAAAGGTAACAACAAAAATAGTTTCAATGTAGAAGAAACTTGGATAAAGATAGAGGTTTGAGTAAACGAAAGTGCATGTCCGATAAATACTACAAATATGGTAAGTCAAGGAAAATACCCATGGTGCATTCTAAAGAGACATGTCTAGATTTCCAAAAGATGTTCTAGGGAAGGTATGTGTGAAGATCCAAATGAATCATTAGAGGAAATTTCAACCCAAAAGTGGCCTCTTAAGGAAAAAATAATAAAATAACAGGAAAATAGTAAAATACGAGTTATGAATTTTGGAGGGAAAAGAAGAAAACTACTTTGGTATTGTATTTTTTAGCTTATCTCCTTATAGGTTTACTCCAAATTTCATGTGTAGACACTCGTTGGATGCGGAATTAAATTTTGCATCAAACGGATATCCCATTATGCATACTTTTGAGAACGCCCACATTGATAAAAATTGAAGATTCATTAAAAAAGTGTGTTCAACACGTATTTTTAATGTATCTTCAATTTTTATAATT
Organism: Pinus albicaulis; assembly: GCA_034641835.2. NCBI lineage: Eukaryota > Viridiplantae > Streptophyta > Pinopsida > Pinales > Pinaceae > Pinus > Pinus albicaulis. Next base: position 11,451 of record JAXQQM020081825.1, on the reverse strand, counting down.
GTGGGCGTTCTCAAAAGTATGCATACATACTGCTTTGGATGCGAATTTAATTCCGCATCTAATGAGTGTTTACACTTGAAGATTCGAGTAAACCTATTAGGAGATAAACTAAAAATATAATTAAAAAAAGTAGTTTTCTTTATTTTCCCTCCAAAATATGTACATGTACCTCTTTTTAAATTTAAAGGATTTTGATTGGTTTACATATTATGTACAGTGAAAAATTTCATGGGCACTTTTAGGCTAAAATTTCCTCTAATGCGAATGATTTAACTTTTGTTGATGAGGATCTTTTCATTTGTGCTTTAGAGGAAAAGTCTTATTCTATTTCAAAGTAGGATTTCAATGAAAATATAATAAAATAACATAGAATTTAATAAGATCACAAGAATGTTTGGTAGGAATCCATCTTGCGAGAGAGATCATGGATAAGGCATCAAATCACGTATGTCAAAGAAATCAAGGGAGTACATAAAATATCTAGGTAGGAAAGCAAGTATTGCAAAAAGCCTCATATCAATGAAAATGGTAGCCCCATAGATCGAGTTGTTGAAATTGTAACTAGGTTTGGTCTTCATAATTGTTGTACTGTATCAATATGTACTTCATGTAAAAGGAAAAAAGAATTATTATTATTTTCATTGTCAAGCATGTTCTTCATGCTTTATTTTAGTCAAAAGAAAAGCTAAAAGGGCATGTTCTTTGTGATCCTATGAAAAGAATAAAAAATCGATTTTTTAAGTGTCATTTGTACCTCCAATCTACCAATTCGGCCCTTCAATGGACAAATTGGCTTGCACAAAGAAACGTGACCCTTTGCGGAAGAAACATCTATATATTGGCACCTATCCTCCACTATTTGGTAAAGCAATTAGGTGATCTTACGCGATAGAGAAACTTGAGTGCTGTGGATGGAATACGAGGCACATACATTCTAAAATATGCGAGCTACATGTGAAAGACTATCTCAAATTATGTGAGCTACCTGTGGAAAACTATCTCCTGAAGTATGCAAGTTCCACCATGATAGACCTCTCGGTGATGCAAATTCTCTCTACGTGTGATACAAACTTGTAACATATTTATATGATACTCTCCATGTATGCAAACCTATGACAAAACTCTATATGATATGAAATATTTTTGTAATGCAAGCACATGTGACAAATGTAATGATGTGAAAACAAAACAAGATCCGTAGTATTTGTACGAACAAAGTTTGGAGCGACTTGGCACTTGGATCACTAATTAGCTTTACTTGGATTTCTCTTGTTGATGAAGAATCTATAAGGAAAGGATTGTTGGGTTTTCACTTGTGGGTTTTTCCCTACCCTCTGGCCTAATCTCTGAGTGTTTGTTGTCTCTTGTGCATTATGATCTCTATTTTCTTAATGTGTAATTTCTTGATGACATAACTAATCAAGGTAAATGCTAAGAAAAATATGTATATTAGTCACAAGTAATTACCATGATAAGAAATTGTATCATCTATCTAAATTTCAAATCCAAGGAGCCTAATGCTGGATTTGAGAGAAAGATAAGTTTGTATCTTTTCTTGAGATTAATCTGAACTGATGTGAAGTTGTTGAGCAAATTTACTAGGAGTATTCTCGGCCATATCTTAGGGCAAGACATCTCTAATTAGATCAAAGTTTATTATGCATCTTCAAGATTTTGTCTTAATGGCCAAATGAATAACAAATACAAACGTAGGAAAGGAGGGAGGAATGAGAAGAAAGTCGAGAAAATACTTTAGGCCAAAAAATATGATAGACCTATTTGATGAGCGAGTTGAGATCAAAAGACTTGTTCGAAGAATGATGAACTTTTATACCACAATTTACAATGGGATCATTTATTGTTGACTTGTTTGTGAAAGCTCTATAGAAGCTCAAGCCCGAAAAAGTGCAAGTACCATCGAAGGGCTTCACGTGGAACCATGCAATATACTCTCCATGGAATGGTGCGGGTTTATGATCTACATCACCCCAGTGGAATTTTGCTTACAAAACCAGAGGTTCCTAAATTTGAGCAAGTCATTTTTTGTAGAAACTAGAACATAAAATTGAGGTTCTCTGTAAAAAGAGTTAGTTTGCGAGCTTTGTGGCATTGTTTGACTAATCGAAAGCTTCTTTGAGAGGTGAGGTCCACCGTAATGATAAGAGATGCATGCCTTCTTGCAAAGACCTATGTGGAGGTACTGTGCCCTTGACTTATTCAAGGATTGTGACACTTATCTCAGAAGCCCTTGTTCATGCAAAGGATTGGAAGTCACTCTTTGGAGATAATGTGAAGTATCTTCTACTAAGATTAATCGAGAATAAAATAAGGTTGATGTTAGGACCTCTTGAAGACCATTCGAAGACCTAATTGCAAACCACCTATATAGAATTAGAGAAGTTGACTTGAGCTACTGTGAGCATGTCTCCTTGAAGCAACCTAAAGAAGAAATTCAATATAGAGCCAAATTGACATAAGGACAAAAATTCGATCTATCCTAGACACTACAAGAAACTAATCTATATCTCTTTGGGGAGATTGAAGAAATCTTGATTTGGTACCATACACAAAGGAAGAAAGGAGGATAGGTAAAGTTAAATAATACTTCTCACACTATGCAATACAAAAGTACGTATGATATTTTTGTTCTTGCAACTAATGATCTAAGTCAATTATGTTACGTAGAAGGTTAAGTCTTCTAGATTATGAAGAATCTAGGGAATAACATGTAGAGTAAGCTAACAATATTATGCTCTCGAAAGATATTGAGCAGTATTATAAAGAATCTACATAGGTATATTGAGGCTCGTGTCTATACTCTTGAAGAAATAATCTAATAAAAAGGTATGTCAATAACAACTCTAGGGTTTTGTAGCTAATTTAGTATGCGTGTAGAACACTGCAAATATGAAATATGGTAGGTTTTGAAGATTCAAGATCTTGAATCATGTAGGGTTTGTAAACCCTAGCGAAGTCTAAAAACCCTAGGAACAAACCCTAGGGACTGATCATTTTTCAGTAAGTAGAAGCCCTAGCTCTTGGAAATGACATCTTGCCAATGAAAGGACAAGCATGGTGAAAATTACAAAAGGACCAAGATTAAGAGGGATTTGGCTTGTTCTTAAAAAGATAAGTACTCTACATCTCCTTTTCTTGTTTACTACTATTACTATTGTCTTTGTACTTTTGCTTAATTATGTTTTTTTTCTTTCATAGGCTCTTAATAAAGTTTGTAGGTTAATAATAAGAACTATTCAAGACTTGACAATAGATGAAAGAAATGGAAAAGAACGCAGCAAAACATGAAGATGGAAGAACGAGATGAGCTGAAGAGAGAATAGTTTAAAGGTTCTCCTAGTAAGAGGAGAGGAACAAGTTAAGATGATCTCTTTAGTTAGAAGAGTTACTCTAGATTTTTGAAGAAGCTTCATAGTTAAAGAAGACCTCGAACTTTGAAAAGGAAGGACTCATGAAGAAATATTAACTTTAGAGGGAGGTAGAAGCACAGAAAAGTTGAGCATGAAGGATCTTACACACAACTTGAGACTTGAGGTTACATTGATTGAATTAGTAGTCGCGATGATGAGGAGAGATGCTACTTGATGGTTGGGATACGGTATGGTTTCACGGAAGAGTATGAAGTAAAATTTTGTTGCCTATTTGTGGAGCGAAAGGTATGGTAGTTGGTACAATCGATTTGTAAAGTAGTTTTGGCTCCATAAAATGCGTAATGGACTATTTGATGACGTGTTGGATTCGATCGTGATTCTCTACAAAGATTGTCAAGAACTAAACTTTTCATAGAAGATGGAAGCACTTGATGATTTGAGAGTATGGTGTAGATAGGAGCCAAGAAGCTACAAACAAGATCTCCACAGTTTGGACAAGTAGTCTGTGTGAGGGAAGTATGAGTACTTGAGCACCTTGTAGTTATCTCCTCCTTGTTTGAGAGCGAGTGAGGGTGGACACCTTGTTCTCAAGTGTGTGCATGTGCATTATGGCTAGGACTAACCACAGTAAGTCATAGTTCATGAACATGGGTAGGGAGAATGGTGGATTGGATAAGCATCAGAGACGTACATTCTTGAGTCATGTATTGTGACTAGGACTAACAACCGTAAGTGTCAAGTACATGGACTTGGTAAAGAATGGTCCAGAAGACAAACTTTTCCTTGGGATTAGGAAATGGTCCTATGAGAACATACCTTGGTGAACACCTGAGGTGGGGTATTTGCCTTGAGAGGCGGTGGTGTCCAAATTAATGCCTCCCAACATTGTGCTACGATCTGGTGGAGAGATAGAGCGTATTTGTCAAGGCCTTGTGTAGGCTGGACAATGTCGGTTATGATGACACTATCATCATTGATGCTTATCAATCTAGATCCTTTCTTGAGAAGTTCTCAACTTGAGAATATCTCCGATAAGTCATTATGAATGCCTCCCTAGTTAAGAAGGGAGTGTTAGAAATTGCAACTAGGTTCGGTCTTCATAATTGTTGTACTTGTATCAATATATACTTCATGTAAAAGCAAAAGGAAGAAAAAAATATTATTATTATTTTTATTTTCAAGCATGTTCTTTGTGCTTTATTTTTGTCAAAATAAAAAAGTAAAAGGGCATGTTCTTTGTGACCTATGAAAAGAAGAAAAAATTCGAAATTTTGTAAGTGTCATTTGTACCTCCAATATTCCATGTTGACCTCCCATCGGACAAGTCGACTGCCCAAATAATGTGACCCATCGCATGAAGAAACAACTATATATTGGCACCTATCCTCCACCATTTGGTAGCAATTAGGTGATCTTCCGTGACATAGAAACTTGGGTTTGTGGAATGGAATCGCAAGGCACATACATTACCCGAAATATCGCGAGCTACCTATGGAGGACCATCTTTGAAGTATACGAGCTACATCGTAGAAAACTATCTTTGAAGTATACGGGTTCCCTATGAGTGAGACCTCTCTGTGATGCGAAGTATTTCTCTCTCTTTGTGATACGAACTTGCATGATCTCTATGATACTCTGCGTGATGCGAGTGCGCAGAAAAAACTCTAATGATACCAAATCTTTACGTATGCGAGCACATGGCAAATCTAATGATGTGAAATAGGAATATGTGGTATGTGACATAACAAAGTTTGGAGGGCTGACTTCGCACTCGGATCATCGATTAGTTTGACGTCGAATTTCTCTTGTTGATGAAGAATCTATTAGGAAAGGATTGATGGGTTTTCCCTTTGGGTTTTTCCTTGGCCTTTGGCCTAATCTATAGTGTCATCTTGTCTCTTGTGCATTATGATCTCTATTTTGTTAATGTGTAATTGATTGATGACGTAACTAATCAAAGTATATGCTAAGCAAAATATGTATATCAATCACAAGTAATTACGCATGATAAGAAATTCTATCATTTATCCGAATTTGAACTACAAGCTACCAAAGGATCCTCATCTAAGAGATCCATTAGAAAATGTGGATGTAGATTTACCAAGTGAGTTATCTCAAAATGAAAGTATATGTAGTAATGGTTGAGCTAGCGAACATTCCATCTCAAAAGGGAGAAGTTGAAGAAATTATTTGATTATGAAGAATCGATTGAAGATTGCCCGGTAGTTTTTTTAGGTCATGAATTAGGGAGAAAGAATGATGGCCATTCTCCTTTCTATATCACATTAATGATAAATGATTTGTTGCTTCACAACTGCATGCTAGATTTAGAGAGCTTCTACAAATTTCATGTCTCCAAAGATGATGAATCAACTAGGTCTCAAAACCACACAACGTTACAAAATGTGTGGTATGGAATCTAGAGAAATCAATGTTTGTGGTTCAATTAAGGATCTTTCAAGTCAAGTTAGTTACTTATCCAAACATCATTCTCTTAATGGACATAGTGGTCATTGATGTCTAGGAGGCATGGGGGAACGTTATCCGAAGAAAATGGTTTGCTAATCTTGGAGGGAGTATTCGGATGGATCTATCATATGCTACCATACCCACATGTGAAAAAACACTTATGCAACACTTTATAGGGGAACCAATGATGAAGTACCATGTGGGAAAGACCCTAATGATCCCATGAATACGAGTTTATATGTGTAGAATATGATTTCAAGAGTTATGTTTTCATGGCATAATCCATAATCATATAGAGGATCATCCTATAGATAAAATGAGGCTATTTGGAAGATGCTGATTTGAGTGGAGCTCAATCTAGGATAGGTTGCGAGGAGTAGGGATAGTGTTCACATCTTCTCTCTGACGATAGGCTTGAATTTGATTGCACAAACAACATTGCGGAAATATGAGGCATTTTTTAGGTTTGGAGTTGGAAAGAGAAAATGAAAAATAAAGGTGTTGAAGGTTATTGATGATTTTTCTCTAGTGGTGATACAAGTCAAAGGCCAATTTGATAAGTAGAGGCATGAAATGTGGGACTCAATTAAAATATTTAATGCATTCTCTATAGTGATTGTTGCAAGGGAGGAATGTTGAGTCCGATGCATAAGTTGTAACAACAAACTCCCTTTAGCCATGTGAAGAAGTGATTGGAAGTAATCATAGGATGGAATTTCAAGCCTTTCGTTCTAGATAATTTTGAGCGTTGGAAGGTTTTTCATGATGATGCCTAGATGGTGAGATTTTTGAATAATTTGCAGAGTTCTCTAATATTGGGAAAACTAGCAAGGTGAGGATAATGATGAATTTGAAGTCTCACGATGGAAATAGAACGAGTATCCTAATGGGCTTGTCTAGCTGGAAAAGATATTCGCTGACATGACATGTATAAACTGAGTGTTGTTAGACTTTTTCCGAATCACGGGTCTAGTTGAGTCTTATGTCGATTCGGTGCTTGGATGAGTAACTCCTAGAAGACTCCCTAGTAGACTCCCCACTTGCCGAGATAGAGAGTCTTGACTTTGAGCACTCAATAGTCAACTGAGGTCTCAACTAACCCAAAAACAGAGACCAAAAATCCCCTGCACGTGCAATTTCATAAGTCAAACTTGTTTTGCGAGGAAATGAAGCGTTTGGGAGGGTGGAAGTCTTTGTAAAGGCATTTCTCCCCTCATTCTTTCTCATATTTTCAAGAGCCATTTCTTCCTTAGAAGAGTGTTATGCACTATCACCGTGAGAGGTTGAGTTCATCATCATTTAGGAGTGCAATTGAAGGAGGCTTCATCATAATTATATGATAATTGGGCTGCTTGTGTGAGACTTGAGGGGCTTATTCTAGAAGCTCTTGTAGTCATGCATGAGATTCAATATTGGGCATGGAGACATTGTCTATTTTGATTTTCTAATTATGTTATGAGACTATGAGTGATGTAGTTGAATTGACTATATTTGTGAATTTGATCATGGAATAATCGTTTGGTTCACTATTTTGCATACAAATATCGAAAGTGTCACGTCATTTGTGTTATGATATTTTATGAGATGATCTTTATGAATTTTTGCAGAGACTTGTTTTATAACTTTGGATTGGAAATGTCATTAGTATATTTTTTGTGCACAAATTTTACCATATTTTGACATTTTTTTTGTCTTAGTTGACCGATAAAAAAGAGTCCAAAAGAGTCAACGTGTTTTGTTGAGTCACGTGCAAACTTTGAGTCTTAAAAAGGTCCGAATGATGCTAAAGGAAACCAACAAGCTTGAAGACATCATGAAATAAACCTTGAATCGAGAAGCAAGCACAAAGATCATCTGGATTGGCAAAGGGTTGTTCTATTGAAGAAAGGGGGAGATTGAAAAACCTTGTGAGTTGAGATTTTCCCAAATCAAGTGTGTTAGCCCACCTATAAATTTGTTATACCACAAGATGGATAAAACTTTTTTGGAGCCTTCAAGGAACAAATTCTATTGCTAAAAAGTGTTGGCTCTTGAAGACTCTTGAAGGCCTCATGCCTCTGTCCAAATCTTCACTACTGTTCCTATTTTATACTCAGAATTTCTGTTGTTTCCATAAGTGAAAAACTGCTGTAAAATCGTCATTTTTCCCTCTTCCCTCTTCCAAAACTAACCTTCATTTTGCTCCCCTTTTTTTCCATAAACTCCTTTATTTCATGATTCCTCTTCTCCCATTCGTGAAAATCATCTTTACATAGTTTAAAACTCATTTTTAAACTATACCAAAACCCCCAAATCCATTGAAAACTCTGAAAAAATTCATAAAAAAAAAGTTTTTATCACTAAGGACTTAAGCCCCCTTGGGCTAAGTCTTTAAGCCACTTCCCCCACATGCCCACACCCTGAAACCAGGCGTTAGGCCCACAAGGCGCTTAATCGCATCGCAAAGATCCAAGTGCGCAAGTCTTTTGCCATGTTTCGAAAGTTCCGATGCGATTAGCCCTCTGTTTCACAACCTCTGATCATATTATTTTTCATATAACCCGTGGGCCCGCCTTCGGTGCTTAAAACGTTGAAAAATCCCTGCCCGATCCATTTTTTTCTTTGAAAATACAAAAACCCTCTTTTCCAAAGTTTTGGTCTAAACGCGCCCAGTCACGTGTTAAATATAAAATGGTTAGATTAAAAAGACCCGATTGCGCAATTGCATCGGAGAAATTCACAAATGGGTTGATTGAAAGACCTGCATCAAACTTTCCGATGTGATTGGGTCATATATGTATAACCCTCACCCCCGCCGCTTTCCATTCATAAATCCCGTGCCCGGGACCAAGAGTTTAAGTCCCAAGGCGCTTATCACATCGCAAAGTTCAATGGGTTGATTGAAATACCGGGCCCGAAAACTCCGATGCGATTGACCCCCATATATATACAGCCCTGGGCCTATTTGCGTTCCATACATCCGAAGTCCCCGCAAACGGGCGCCTAACTATCATATATATATACATCCCGCCCATACCATAAAAACCTTTGTTTATATTAAAATGTTGGATTTTCCTATGTTTTAGAGGGTTTCCGCCGGTGCGTAAGTTGAAACAATCCCGACCGTTGATCTAATCCTTCGATCCAACGGTCCGCGCAAAATCGCATCGCAACTTTCGATCGCTGCATTTGTTTGCTCCCCCCGATCGGCCAAACCTCCGATTTTTTCTCCACCGTTGATCTGATCCTCAGATCAACGGTCCGCGCAAAATCGCATCGCAACTTTCGATCGCTGCATTTTTTTGCTCCCCCCGATCGGCCAAACCTCCGATTTGTTCTCCACCATTGATCTGATCCTCAGATCAACGGTCCGCGCAAAATCGCATCGCAACTTTCAATCGCTACATTTATTTGTTCCCTCCGATTGGCCAACCCTCTAATTCATTCTCCACTGTTGATCTGATCCTCAGATCAACGGTCCGCACAAAATCGCATCGCAAGATTTTTTTCGATCGCTGTAACATCATTCCTCCGTCGATTGAATGCCTCCAATTGCATCTGGACCGTCCGTTCGGTCTCATCCAATGGCTACGCTCCTCTCCACGCCCTTTGAAGCAGTTTTTCCCCAAAAACGCAGGATTTCATAATATTTTGTTTATTTTGCAGGTTTCGAAAGTTTTTCCCATAATATGAAGGAAAAGAAATCCGAGGGTGACAACCCTCTGGTCTTTTGGTTATCAAAGGGAAAGGCACTAAAAAGGCTCCACTCCACGTTTTGTCGATGTTCCATGGGCATTGATGCCTAGATAGCCCTGCGCAGCCTGCACATCAACAAGACACTGTGATTCTAAAAACACACTTAAAAGAGTATCAGTGTCAAAGGTAGAACATACCAGAACAGAAGATTGAAGACAGATTTGGGGATTAGAGCTAAGATTGATTATCAAAAGCCTAATCCTCCAAATTAAATCAGGGTTAAAGAAAATCATAATGATCTACAGACAGAAAGGCCTCCACCGCCACATCTGAGGAAAATTGATTCCTCCCAGCTACCACAAAGCCACCTGTACCTCAAAGAAATTTAGACAGAGGCCAAAGTTATTGATCAAATCAGATATTTGTCTCAACGCAGCTGAAGAATTAATTCTGCCAAAGGAATTTAATGTAAAATATCAGCAGAGTTATTTCATTCATGACACGGAGCCTTAAAATTCAACAGAGCTCCCACCGAGCTTTAATCTTAATTGTAAAAAAATTAATACAGACAAACACCTATAAACTTCTTCATCAAGCCCCTCAAAGGCCGAGAAGCCACTAACTTTGTATTAATTGTCCTGAGAGATCTTTTATCAGATCTCACCTCCTCATTCTTCTATAAATACTGTTGTAGAAAATGAGAGTTTGTTGGTTGTTGGTTGATCACTAGTTGTAATATTGAAACTCTCTGAAATAATACATAGTCTATTGAAGTTGAAGAAGAAATTGAAGTCTTGGAAGTCCTGATGATGTTGTTGCATGCTTGTTCTTGAGAAGGCTCTATCATTGGATCCATGAGCTTGGCTGTTGGTGAAGTATTCTAAACTGTTTAATTTTTTTCCCCTGTTCTCATTATGTTCCATAATTTCTTACTACAGTAGGATGAAAGTTTTAGGCTAAGAAATGACTCCTGGAAGCACCTTAGACATGTTTGTCCTTCACTGTTTTATGTTTTCTTCTGCTGAGGTATTTTAGAGGCTTAAATATTTCTCTTTAGTCCTCATGCTCGTTTATTTCTCTAATAAGTTTGAATATTTGGTTTCACCATGATTTATGGTTCTCCCTGCTTGTCTGCTACCACTTTAAAATTGTTAGTGAAGTCTCCCTTTGAAGTATCTTTGTTTATAGTAAGCCAAGGAGGTCTGTTCTGATCATGCCCTTTGTCCTTGCTTAAACAGTTGTCTTAAAGGTCTTTTATAGTTGTTATCATAGATGTATTAGGTGTTCCCTCTTCTATGATTGCAATTATCAGTGAATCTTTTATGTTTTCTAAGTCATTTGAAATAAAATCTTTGAGGAAATAGGGTGTTCCCCGAATCTTAGATTTCATTTTGAAAGTTGTCTTGAAGTCATTACTTGCTTAAAGGATGTTTGTAGAATTTATGGTTAGCCCTGTCTATCAAATATTTCTTTATTGTTCAAGTTATGTTTTCAAGTTCCCTTCGTTGAGAATCAAATTTCTCTTTCCAAATCATTGATGTCCATCTCATTCTAAAACCAAAGGATCCTGCGGCCAAGTTAGATTTTCCCTCTGATGTCCCATATCCATTGATGAGTATGTTATGACCTCTTCTTGACTCCATTGCCCAATGAACCAGATGTTTCTCCATTCTATATATCTTTCCTAGACCTTTCATGTTCTATTGTATCAATTCAACCAAACAAATAAACAAACACCTGCACTTAATAACTAGTCTAAAATCCATATTCTAAGCACACAAGATAAACCTTTGCAAACAAACATTCGAGAGATCCCTCTCTGAGAATAGGAGGACTATATCCTGGGACTCTAAATATTGGTTCTGATGTTGCCTTGTATTTTTATTTGCCAAACTATCAAAACACGGGACACCAACAG